>JACGDI010003137.1:495851-577921 GCA_014898725.1 Jacaranda copaia
AATGCTTGCGTGTTGATTTTTAGCCATTTGTTTGTTGAAAATTTCAAAAATCTACATGAAGCGAAAAAGAAGAATAAGCATGTGATTGAATTTGATATTAAAAATTTAATCATGGTCTTTCAAGTATTTTTTTCTCCCACTATTTTATCAAATTCTTCACCCCCATGAGGATTTGGGAAATCAAATTTTCTAGTGAGAATCAAAACCCCAAGGATTTACATGTGACCCATGACTTGTGAGACATCCTCAAATAATCCAAAGGTAAGCAGCTTTTGCTAATTGCATCTCATGCAACTCTAGATATATTTTGCCTCACTTTTCATGTAGACTTATCACTCGTGCCACATCTACACTACTAGCTGCTAAGTTTAACCTACCAATCTTTTTTCAACTTGAGATGTCCCCAAGACATCCTACGACTCGTGTGCTAATGCATGGGGGTTCTAAAATCAAATATGCATCTCATCTTAGGTAAATGGACACAGCTTTCCACCATAAGTGTGACCTATGACTCATGAGACATCACATAAATAATGTTAGCATTATCACGCCACATACTATTGGTAGAAGGCTTGAATTAATTAAAACTCTTTTGATTTGTATCTATTTTGACTCAATATTAGAAGATACTTAGACATTCTAAGTGGAGGTTTTTGCTTGAAAAGATTTCATCATTTTTATCTTCTTATTTAGGTTTTCTACATCCTAATCATGTATATCATACATCAATAGGATATAGAAAGTGAAATATGCCTGGCATGCTCCTAGGGTGGGATAACCATGAGCTTAACCAAGTGGTGCAATTAAAGCCATGGGTACATCACTTCGATTGATTTTAAGTAGGTTGAATTAAACTAAACTATTACATGAGTGTATCCCATACATTCATGGGTCTTTAATTGGCCTCCATGCCTACATTAGACTCTATGCAACGTTCACATGAAATGAAACTTCTCACTCCTAGTGGTTCTAGTCTCATAACTTTTACAAGAGAAAACAAAAAGCATGCAAGCCCCATTTAATACAACCCATTTCAACAACTTTGAAACAAATAAAATCTATTTAAACTTATGATCATCCCCATCCATTTATCATTCATTCAACAATTAAATGAATAATAAATAAATCTACAATTAACAATTAATTCCAACAATTAAATGCTTATCTCATAAATAAATAATTGAACCAAGCATAACTTTTATGCCATGAAATGGAGATCAAGTTTGACAGGTTTTAAGAAGCAACAAAAATGTCAAACATTATTTTAAGGACTTTCACAATATTTGTGCATCTATAACAAATGATTTAACATCATTTTTAGCCACTAAAGGAGCCAAAATATTGGCTCAAAACCTACCCAACGCTCAACTGGTGGCTACTGGCCATGCTTGGAGCACATCTGGGTAGTAGCTCTCGGCCACTACCTAGCCAGCTTGCACACAAGCTGTCGGCAGCCCCTATTTTGAGGTCAAAGGCTAGTCAAGCCAATTTTTAGCTCAATTTTTGTGCACCAAAAAATTATAGAATGCATTCTAAACATTAAATCACACATTATGGACTAATTTCCAAATCTAAAATTCATTTCAAAACTGAAAATTAAAGTGCTCAAACATGCTTCAAAAATTCAAGTCTAAGTGAGAATCAAATTCTTCAAAAATTTCCAACCAAACTCCAATCCAATTGGATCCAAAAATGACAAAAACTCTTTTAGCCATATTAAAACATGCTATATCAACATATAACATCAATTAATGCCAAATCAACATTCAACATTAATCAGTATGAATTAAAACATACTAACTCCATGAATTAACACTTAAATCACATAACAGCATGCTTTCAATTCATCAATCAAGGAGCCACACACAAATCAACCAAATTCTCCAATCCATCAATTGAATTGAAAATATGTTGATCTATATTAATCCATCACATGAATCAATCAACCAAATAAAATCCAATTCTAAGCATGATTAAAGCTTTAATACCACTTACAGGCAAGATAAGTACTGGGATCTAAAATCTAAACTTTAAAACATCAAAGTAACTAGTGCCTACACGATAATCAATGATCTAATCATGTCTATGATTTAAATTTAGATAGATGATTACCTTGATGAGCAAATCCAAGGCTTATCAAGTGAACACTTCACTAATTATAGAATCTGCCTAAATGTGGTGCAGCAAGAAAATTGCAACGATCGCCCTATCAAATAGCCTCCAAAAATTATAAAAAAATATATGAAGATATCCAACACCTTGTAGAACCTTTATTTAAAATTTTAGATGGATTTTCCATCTAGAATTCCCTAGAGAAAATTGAAAATTCAGACCTCACACAGATGAATCTCCAAAAATTAAGCAAGTCACACGCCTTGCCTCTATTATAAAAGTCCACATGCCAATAAGATCTTCCCAGATCTCTAGTCTTTTAGTTGGAATAATATCAAAGATCTGGTGATGATGGAGATTAAATTTAGGGTAGAACGATAAAGAAAAAAAAAAGCTTAGCCCTCAATACATGAAATACTAGCTTGCAAATGTTTTGAAGGAAAATGAAGAATCTAATTCTTCACACCAATTAACATTGCTTATGGCCGGCCTACTATCCATATCTATATATAGATCTGGAGTAGTGTGATGCCAAGTTGGCATCACACATTCCATGAGGGAGGTGCCCAACGGGGTGTGCTTAAGTGGAAAATTTTGATTTTGAATTTCATTTCAATTTCATTTGATTTTTAATTACATTTGTGATCTCATTTCAAAATAATTAAGATGTCATCTCAAATATCATTTGAGTTTTTCCTCCAAAATTCATTCTTCCTAATTAATCAAATTAAACTCTTTGATTTAATTAATTATCCTTTGACTTAACTCTTTAAATCAAATTTTCTTAACTCCTTAAGCTAAATTTGTTAACTTAACTCTTTAAGTTAACATAACCAATTGATGGTCATGTTGGCACCAAATAATTAACTCCATAATTATTGATCTAATTTAACTCTTAAATTAGTTGATTAATTTAACACTTATATCAATCAAGCTAAAATTGACCATCAAAATATGGCCCTAAAAATCGGTCTACTAGGAGACACCATTTTCTAACTCCTTAAAAAATTCTCTCCATTAATTAGGAAGCTCATTAGATTTTATGTGTGATCCAATAGGTTATACCGTTCATTGGGCATGGGCTCACAACTCCTTGTGACTTTTAAATATCTTTTATTCATTCTAGTTTAAAATTCCTTTTAAACTAGTTGACTCAATTCAATTAATCTCATTAATTGCAAAATACCCAATCTCCATGGTCGATGTCCAACGTCAAACACATGGAGCCCAACTAATTGGCCAAAATGAATACCCTGGAGAACCATTATCGCTCTATGCATGCCATGCAAATACAGTCCTTTCATCACCTATCTCCCGAAAGAGGCCCAAGGTAAGATATTTATCGACTCCCTAATAGCCTCGACACTATATCTCTATTCTCAATGTTCAATCCCTATTGGGTGACCTTATTATTGGAAAACTCCTTTTCCAAATTATCACACCACTTTGCAGAAGAATTTTTGGGAACCGGTCATTATAGAACACATAAGAGATGTATTTGCCCTTCACAACAATAAAGAGTCAAATTTCTTCTTGGATCACACAAACCTCTATGTCAAGTAGCTCATACCCAATCTCAACCTGAACAGCTTGCTAAGTGACCAAGGATAAGTCAAAGTATGAGGATCGAACATAAGAATACCATGGATCCTCAGATCAAAGAACTAATAATATGCACAAGCGTAAGCAGGAGAGTTAGCCACTTCCAACTTGCCACTAGAACTATCTAGTAGATTCTCCAGTACGTCTTTAGTGCCTTGTTCTCTAACATGCACCTGTATCTCATACAATTGCTCATGGAATCGAGCAATCTCTAATCTTTAGATTTATGCATCGTTAATGCAAATCTATCTGGATCTTAGATGCCCCATCCCATAAGATCCTATAAGTTGGAAGATTTAAGATCACAATTGTGTGAGACTTGTTCCATGATCACCAAACCAAGTTCTGCAGTCATAGATGATCTGAGGGCTTTATCCAAACGTGAGTGAAGTATAATAAATCATAAGATGAAGATGGCCATATAATAAATATCATTCAATCAAGATTATTTTACAAGGAAATAATTTATACAAAGCCAATCTTATTGGCTTGCAGGGTATTATTCAAATAGTTCATCAGTAGAAATAGCTCACTGTTGGGTCGACTCTCGAAGAGATCAAAGCTGATCAATTAATTTGATGCCCTAGCTTTACCTTTCCCCTTGTCTCAGCAGTTCTCTTCTTTATGGGTCCAGGCTACTTAACTGCCGACCTCTTTTGTTAAGTTGATAGGCTGTAGGTCTCGATAGGAGTAGGTTGGGATGGTTGAGTAATAGGAGCAAGCAATATTGCATGCAGTAGCAAAGTAACCTGAAGAGCATCACTTTGTCGAGCTAACCGCTGACAACACTTCTACACCCTATGTACTTTGTGCAATTACTTGCTGTTGAGTAAGGAATCGAGTTTGGATAATTATTTCTTCTCAATTTGGAGAAAAACATGAAAAGACACATTAGTATCAACTAGAAAATTGGCCAACCAACTACCAAAAGACTAATAAAGGTGTCTACCTAGTCAATCATTTATAGACAAATCTAGCTAAGTAGGCAATAAGCCTGCTAGCACCAAGTTCCTCTCTTCAACATACCCTAAGCATCAATCTACCTAAACTAAACTAAATCTAGAATGAAGGTATTAGGCCAGGTCAGGGTCTCATTGCCAGGCATCTTGACATGCCCCTTCAAGCACCTTTTAGAAATGTTAAAACTGACTCCCCCAGGTGCCTAAACAAAATAATACCATTTTTTTTCCACTCTTGGCCATGAGACGATGAGGGAGTAACTAAAATTTGTTAACATAGGTGAGCAGTAAGATAATAGAAGCTAGACTTATTGGTGCTACCTTACTTTCAGGAAATGGAGAGATGGAAATGTTTAAAAAAATTAGCAAATGTGGGATGCTAGTCATGTATAAGCATCAAGACAAAAAAACTATATATAGTTGAAAAATAGTTAGGCAAGAGTTGAGTAATGCAAACTTGAAGACCCATCAGCAAATTGCCTATGGGCCATGCAAAGGGAAACCAAAGCCTACACTTTAGGGCCTCATCAAACATCATTATACAGCCAATGGTTGGTCAATGCATCTCATCAAAGGGATCGAGGATGATTAGCTCATACTCCCCATTTTTTTTTATCGATCATCTCAATCAGGACTGGGGAATAGAGAGACTCATGATAGGGGATAGCCCAAAGGGCCCAATCTAATAATACTCAACCATATCAAAGAATACAATGTAGAAGAGCCCAAACTGTAGAGCCCAGCTCACAAGTAATCGATTAGATCATCAACCAACTCAATGTAGCACCCTAAAACTAGAACTTCTGCCCCTAGATCAAGATGTTATGAAAATGATATTATCTCACATGATATACAAATAAACATCTTTATTGATCAATCTGTCATAATACAAGCTTCAATGTATCCAGGGGAGTAAACAAAATAAACTTGAGTTAGCAAGAAGAAAAAAAGAAAACCCAACTCTTTTCTATCTTTTTTTTCCTACAAAATAATATTTTGGGAGAAAGCATAAGTTCATAGAACTTAGTAAAATTTATAACTGAAGAGGGAGGAATGAAGAAATTATAGAATCAATTAAGGATCAAGAGCACAAATCATGAATTATGGCTAAACTAGTTGATCTATCACTCTTATATCTTCATCATTAATTCACCCTTATGCCTCCTAATGTCTACCTCAAGTGGCCATTTGAGGGGAAAATAATGGCAACACAGTCGATCGTGTGTCACAGATTGGTTAGTTAGGTGCCTACCATCTAAACAATTGTGAGACCAACTAACAATGGGAATAATTCAACACAAGTTTATTGTCAACTCAATGCCGCCCAGCTCTCATACTAAATAGTTCTAGGGCCTCACATTCATGAATATTTAGATTTTGATGAGACAACAATTGCAATCGATACTACCATTGAACATTTCATTACTTTTAATGAACATGCTGATGTTCATCAAGAATGATAGAATAAATCCAACAATATGATTTCAAAGCCATAGCGACAGGTAGAACAAGGAGCAAGAAATAGAACAAGGAATAAGAATGAAATAAGGATTCCAGGTTAAAGTTGAAAGGCATTAGTTTTTTTTTTTTAACTTTAGAGAAAATTTTATGGTAAATTTTAAAATTTGATATATTTAGAACTTAGTTTCAATTTAAAATTCAAAAGTAGAATAATAGATAACATGATATTCTCAAGAATCAAGGAATATAGCAAGAAAGATAGTAGGAAAGTTATAAACTTTACCTAAATTTTCAAGCTTTTATCTATAATTTTTGGCTCAATTTCTTTCCTCTTTTCTTTACCAAGCCTCGCTCAATTTTCTTGGAGATTTTATGGTGATTTTATGGGCTAAAATATGTTTTGTACGTATGTGTGTTTGGTGTGTGTGTGTGTGTGTAGAGAAAATGTGTGTGTTGTACGTGTTGAAAAAAATTTATGGGCTTGGTTAGCTATTTATTGATTTGATTCATGGGTATTTTATAAATAAAGTTAGTTTGAGGGACTAATTTAATATTAATGACTAGGTCCCAGGGGCTAAATCAGCATTTATGAGGTGTCTAGGTAGATTAGTGGCTTGGCCAAGTAGGATTCATCCATTTAGGCCTAAAAGGGGTTTCCTTGGATTGTACTAATTAATTTATTATATATTTATGAGGTTTAAATGAAAAAATTCTATGTGGTGTGTGAGTTTTAATTTCATTTATTAAATTTCAAACCCCTCCAATAAAATTCTTACATTTTAGGGGCCATGTGTGAAACAATTTTGTAGGGAATTTTGTAGAGAATTTCACATGAGATATTATAGAATAAAAATTAATTTCTTTGTTCTTGAATGGTCTTTATGACCAACCTTTAGGGTATTTGGAGTAAATTTTATTTTTTTATTTTATTTAATAGTTTTAAGAAGGAATTTTTTTTTTTGATAATATTTTTAGAAAAATAAAATTTTGGAGGAAATTGTATAAATAGGTGTAAATTTTCTAAAATTCATAAAATATGTTAAAATAAGAAATTTTGTATTTTTTCTTGAATCTTAGAAAGGTATTTAAATAAAGAAATATTTTAGAAAGTTTACAAAATTTAGAAACTCAAAGAAAATATTATTATAAGTCTTGTAAATAAGTGTAATAATTTTCCAGAAATCCTAAATGGAGCAAACGTCCAAATATCCAAAAATGGAGTAAACTATGATGTTTTTAAAAAAATTATTATAGAGTACCAAAATTTTCAAAAGAAAATTTTTCGGATGTAAAAGTTTTAGAAATTACATTCTTTAAAGAGAAATTTTTAGAAATTAATGAGAAGAGGAAAAATGGTAGAAATTAGATAAATAAAGTATAAAAATTCTAAAATTTCCAAAACTAAGGGAAATTAAGGATTCTCATTATAGAAAAATATTTTTGAATAAGCAAATTTTTATTCAAGGGTTGAAGAAGTTTTTTAGGTCATTAAACTCAACCCTACCGAGCGCTTGCTACCTCCCGTACAAATATCAACATCTTGCCTAGTCGACCAAAGCATGGTTGACCCAATCGAGGATACGTATTCAGTACCCAATCCATGAGATACTTGAATTCAATAGGTTTCCACCACATCGACTAAAATCAGCATAAATGTCTCACTGGTGTGATGGAATAATACCTGGTAAGCCAATAGGATTGGCCTTGTACCCTATTTCACTTAGGTACAATCTTGATTAAATAATATTCTTTATATGGCCATCTTCATCTTATGCTCTATATTACTTCACTCACATTTGGATGAAGCCCTTAGGTCACTCATGATTGCGAGACTTGGTTTGGTAACTAGGGAATAAGTCTCACACAATTATGATCTCAAACCTTCCAAGTCATTGGATCTTACGAGACAGGGCATCTAAGATTCAAATAGACTTGCACTAATGATGCATAAATCTAATAGTTGGATATTACTCCATTCCATGATCAACCGTACAAGATATGGGTGCATGTTAGGGGGTGCTTGTTAGGCAACAAGGCATTGAAGACCTACCAGAGAATCCACTAGATAGTTGGAGTGGCAAGTTCTCTAGCTTACGCTAGTGCATATTAATAGTTCTCTGACCTGAGGATTCATGGTAACCTTGTGTTCGATCATCATGCTTTAACTCATCTTAGGTCACCTAATGGGCTATTCGAGTTTAGGTTGAGTATGAGCTACTTGACATGGTGGTTTGTGAGATCTAAGATAGAACTGAATCTTCACTTTTGTGAAGGGCAAGTGCATCTCCTATGTATTCTATAATGATCGATTTCAAAAAATCCTTGCACAAGGTACTGTGACAATTTGGAAAATGAGTTTTACAAAGATGAAGTCACACAATGGAATCAAACTTTAAGAATAAAGACATAGTATTGGGGCTAATAGAGAATCAACAAATATCTTACCCTAGGCCTCTTTCGGAAGATAAGAGATAGAAGGAATGTATTTTCATGGTACGCATGAGCTATAATGATTCTCCAAGAGCATTCATTTCAGCTAATTAGTTGGACTCCATGGCTTGAGGTTGGACATCGACCATGGAGATTGGCTACTCTTCAATTAATGAAATTAATTGAATTGAGTTGATTAGTTCTAAATTATTTTAAACTAAAATGAATATATGATATTCAAAAGTCAGAAGAAGTTGTGAGCCCATGTCCAATGAATGATAGAACCTATTGAGTTACAGACAAAATTTAGTTAGCTTCTTAATTGATGGAGGAATTTTCTAAGTATTAGAATATTGACTCCCAGTGGAACGATTTTGAGGTGATCAATTTTGTGGTCAATTTTAGCTTAATTAATTTAAGTGTTAAATTAATCATTTAATTTAAATTAGACCAATAATTAAGGATTTAAATTCTTGGTTCCAAAATGATCATCAATTGGTCAAGTTAATTTAAAGAGTTAAGTTAACAAAATTAAGCTTAGGAGTTAGGCTTGTTGACTTCAATGTTAAGTCAAAGGTTAATTAATTAAATTAAATTGTTTAATTTAATTAATGAGAATAATATATTTTGGAGAAAAAATTCAAATGAAGAGTTCATTAGAATTAGCATTTTAATTAATTTGAAATTAAATTCCAAATTAAGTTGAAAAGCATAAGATATTCAAATGATATTTGAATTTAAATTTGCCACCTAAGCATCCAAGTGACCACCCACCTTGAGAAAGGTGTGATGCCTAGTTGGCATCACACCATCTTTCCTCCATATATAGATATAGAGGTGAGAGGATTCAGCACTTGCACAATTGCTATGAAGAATTAGATTCACATTTCTCTCCAAAAACCTCTCTACAAGCATTGCCTCATGAGTTGAAGTTTTTCTTTCTCTTCTTCTCCCAACCTCAAAATTAAACTCCCTCATAAAATTTATCCTCTCTTTATATATCTAAAAGTTAGGATAAATTGGAAGTTCAATTGGTGTGTGGATCATAACAATAGAGGCAAAACATTTGGTTTGCTCGCCTTGGAGATCCACTGTGCAAAGCAGTAATTTTGGTAAAATTTTATGAGGAGATATAGATCTATTTTTTATCCAAATTTTTCACATAATATTCATAATTGAGTGGATAATATCCATATTGAATTTCGTGAATTTTAAAGATCTTGAAGCTAGAAGAAAGTTATTGTTTCTTCGCTGTGTCGATTTCTGGCAGATTATGGACTCACGAAGTGTTCACAATTCTCTCCTTGGAAATTACCAATTCAAGGTAATTCTCATGCCAAATATAGATCTATGGCATGTTTACATCCTTAGTAGCTTGAGTAACCTAGCTAATTTTAGCTTTTGAAGTTTTAATTATTGGATCCTAGTGCTACTCTTGCCTTTATGGTGAATACTCTCTTCGACCTAGGAGGTGGAACAAACACGACCACCTTCCTACCACATTGAATACTCTAACAAGAGGCATGCCTCCATATTAATGATGCATGCCACCACCAATACCACCTATTCTGCCATGCCTGGCTAGTTCGTGCCTTCAGTATAACACCAGTTGGAATAGTATCTCGCAAGCCAATTAGATTGGCGTGAAAAACTATTTCACTTGTGAAACAATCTAGAATGAATGATATTCTCATAAATGGCCATCTTCATCATATGTTTATATTACTTCATTGGCATTTGGTTGAAGCCCTTAGATTGTACAAGATTATAGGACTTGGTCACACACTCTGTGGTGATCATGAAATAAGCCTTACACAATTGTGATTTTAAATATCCTAAGTCATAGAATCTTATAAGACAAGCCATCTAATATTCGAATAGGCTTGCACTAACGATGCATAATCCAAAGGTTGGATGTTGCTCCATTCCATAAGCAAACCATATGTGATATAGGTATATATTTGTGGTGCTTGTTAGAGAACAAGGCACTGGAGATCCGCTTAAAGAATCTGCTAGATAACCATAGTGACTAATTCTCAAGCTTACACTAGTACATATAATTAGTCCTTTGACCTAAGGATCCAATATAACCTTGTGTTTAAGTCCTCATGCTTTAACTCCACTTTAGCCACCTAGCAGGTGTTCTGGTAGTGATTGGGCATTAGCTACTTAGACATGAAAGTTTTTGAGATCTAAGATAGGATCGACTCCTCGTCTTTGTGAAGGGCAAGTGCATCTCCTATGCATTCTATGATGATCAATTCCAAGGAGTCCTTGGCCAAGGCAGTGTTACAATTTGGAAAAGAGATTTTCTAAAGATGAGGTCATAAATTGGAATTGAATTTTAAGAATAGATACATAGTATCAAGGCTATTAGAGAGCTGACAAATATCTTACCCTAGGCCTCTTTCATGGAGATAGGAGATGGATGGACCGTATTTGCATGGTATGCATAGAGCTAGAATGGTTCACCAAAAGCATCATTTAGCCAATTATTGGGCTCCATGGGCTTGAGGTTGTACATCAACCATGAAAATTGGGTACTCTTTAATTAATAGAGATTAATTGAATTGAGTTGGTTAGTTTAAAGGAGTTTAAACTAACATGAATATGATATTCTAAAATCACAATAGTTGTGAGCCCATGTCTAATGAGTGGTAGAACCTAATGGGTCACACAAAAAATCCAATCAGTAATCCTAAATACTGAGGGAAATTTTCTAAATGTTAGAAGAATTTGAAGGTGGACGAAAATTGAGGGAATCAGTTGGCACAATTTTTACTCATCTTAGTTTGATCAATTTAATTGTTAAACTGATCTAATTAATTTAAGAAGTTAAATTAAGACCAATTAAATTAAGTATTAATTTAAATTGGAGCCTCATGACTATCAATTAGTCAAGTTAACTTAAAGTACTATGTTAACAAAATCTAGCTTAAAAAGTTAAACTAGTTGACTTAAAGATTAAGTCAAAGTTTAATTCAATTAAAGTGTTTAATTTAATTAAAATAAAGAATTAATTTTGGAGGGAGAATTCAAATGAAATGTTCGTTTAATTTGGAATTAGAATTTAATTAGGTAGACATTACATAAGATGAAATGTAGATTCCAAATTAAATTCAAATTCAACACAAATTAACATGTAACTTGCAAGATATTAGGTGTGATGCCACCTTGGAATCACACCATCTCCACTTTATATATAAATATAGAGTAAGGGGCAGCCAACAAAATTCACACATTTTTTGCATCTAAAAGTTAGATTCAAAATTTCCTCCAAAAGTGATTCTCTCATGAGTTGAGGCTCCACTCTCTTCTTCACGTCCCTCACCATTTTCAACCTCCTACCAACTCTCTTTCTCCTTGATTTTTCCAGCTAAATTGAGAAGAAAAGGATTGTCAATTGGTGTGTGGACTTTGACATTAGAGGCAAGATGAATTTTGGATTGCTTGCTTTGGTGATCCTTTGTTCAAGCAACACATTTTTGGAATTCGTTCGAGGTCTTGCCAAAGGAGTTTAGTGCTGAAATTTTTGCTTGACATTATCCATCAAGTTAGCAAAATTTTGGTCTATATTTGGCTTGAATCCAGGTGATTTTCCTAATCAAAATTTGATCACACTCTGCTGTGCCAGAAGCAGTCTACCTTCGGAAAAGGAAGCTCTACTTCAAGTTTTGGTTGGATTTTTCTTGAAAGGTAATAATATGACCTTAATCTATTATATAGGTATGATTTAGATCCTTAGATTTGTGTAATCTAAGTTAGATTTCAATTTTTAAATGTTTTATATTCGATCCTTAGCATTATAACTCTTTCACCACCTTATCTTGTAGAGCTGGAGATAGCTCCACTTGGAATTGTACATAAGATAGAGAAGATTTAAAGGTCTTCAAGCAACAACAAAAGCCATTTCTATATAACAAGGGCACCATTGACACATCAACCTTATCGGAAGGATATAAATACCATACTACCACCATTCAGTAAGGTATGCTCATTATCACTCAAAGTCTTTACTCTGTTGCTTTATCTTTTAGTCGACTATACATTGACTTGAGCATCAGAGTACTTTAGTTGAGAACACCTTAACTAACGTAATGTGTGCTATTTGTTGCAAGACTTGACCTGATTATCTCAATAAACATCTCCTTTGACCTCACACCTCATTGAATGGATTAGACATCAGCCCAATGTACCCAAAAATAGTTTACACCCTCATCAATAGCCTCAAAAGAGAATATAACATATCCACTAACTAAACCCCTAATGCAAAAGGTCTTTCAAGGACATCTTAAGAAGATGGCCACAAGGCTATTAGGAATTAGCTTAAGGGCAAGTGGGAGATTGTTGAAATAGTACCCCACAACCAATTAGATTGGCATGTAAACTATTTCACTTGTGATATAATCTTGATTGAATGATATTTAAATAAAATGGCCATCTTCATCTCATGCTTACTTTACTCCACTAGCACTTGGTTGAATCCCCTAGATCATACAAGACAACGAGACTTGGTCACACACTAGATGGCAATCATGAAATAAGTCTTACACGATTATGTTCCTAAAATAATCCTAGTTTAAAATCTTAAGAGATAGAGCATCTAATATTTGGTTGGACTTGCACTAACGATATATAAAGAAGTTGGATATTGCTCTATTTCAAGAGCAATGTTAGATATAGGTGCGTGTTAGTAGGTGCTTATTAGAGAACAAGTTCACTGAAGACTTGCGCAGAGAATCCACTAGATAGCCTGAGTAGCAAGTTGGTAATGGCAAGTTCTCCAACTTATGCTAGTGCATATAATTAGGCCTTAGACTTGAGGATCCATGGTAACCTTGTACTTAGGTCCTCACACTTTAACTTTTCTCCAACCACATAGTAGGTCATTCAAGTTGAGATTAGATATTGGCTACTTAGACATGAAGGTTTGTGAATTCCAAGATGAGATCCATCTCCTCAACATTGAGATCCAAGATGGGATCCATCTCCTTGGTGTTAAAAAGGGCGAGTGCATCTTCTATGTATTCTATAATGATCAATTCCAAGAAATCCTTGTGCAAGGTAGTATGGCAATTTGAAAATTGAGTTTTTCAAAGATGAGGATATAAAAAAGAATTAAACATTGGGATTAGAAACATAGTTATCATAGTTATTGGGGAGATGACAAATATCTTGCTCTAGCCCCTTTTCAGGAGATAAGACATGGAAAGACCACACTTGTATGGCAAGTGCAGAGCTAGAATATTTCATCAGAGCATATTCATTTCATCCAGTTAGTTGGGCTCCAGGGGCTTGTTGCAAGACATCAACAACCAAGATTGGGTACTCTTTGATTAATAGAGATTAATTGAAAGAGTTATTAGTTTAAAGGAGTTTAAACTTATGTGAATATTTTAATATTCTAAATATCATAATGAGTTGTGAGCCCATGTCCAATGAATTGGTGAACCCCATGGATCACACACAAAAGTCCAAAAGGAAGACTAGTTTTTAGTCATTTTTGGCTTGATTAAATTAATTGTTAAATTAATCAAAATAATTTAAGGAATTAAATTAGACCAACTAAATTAAGGAGTTAATTTAATTGGTGGCATATGACAATTAATTAGTTAATTAACTTAAGGAGTTAAGTTGAGACCATTTAACTTAAGTAGTTAAGTTAGTTGACTTAAAGAGTTAAGTCAAATCAATTAATTAAATTAAAGAATTAATTTAATTAAAATGATAAATTAGTTTTGGAGGAAAATTCGAATGAAGAAGATCATTTGAACATTAATTTAGAGTTAATTTGCATTATATTTCGTGAGATGAAAAGGTAGATACAAATTAAACTGAAATGAAAGTGAAATTCAAATTCACAATTTGTTGGCAAGTTGGCAAGTACCTTATGGAGGTGTGATGTCAATCAGCATCACACCATCCTCTCTATATATAGAGACTGGCAGGCTATGGAGAAGCTAGCTATGCTTGATTCCCATTTTCCATCCAAAAGTGTGATTCACTCATGTGTTGATGTTTCACACTCCTAAATCTTCTTCCTTTCCAATCTTTGCATAATTGCCCCTCCTTCTGCTTCTCCCTCTAATTTTTTAGCAGATTAGAAATTACAAGAAAAGTAAAAAAATGGTTGCTAAAATTTAAAGTGACCAAAATAACGATGGTCAGAAATGATCACAATAGAGTAGCTACTAAAAGTGCTGAGTGACAAATTATTAACTTGGATGCTAAAAATACATGTTTAGTGACCATCCAATAATAGTTAGTAAAGATGAAAAAATCAGCGACATATTTTTTACTCACTAATGTAAAAGTTCATGGTCGCTATAACATTGACATGGTTATTGTAGGCACACATACAATGACCACATCCTTTAGTTGGTAAAAATTGATTCTTTAACAACAAAATCATTGATTGCAATGACTTTTAGATAGTTGCAATAGTTGTGCTATTTAACATGTTTTACCGACAACATTGCGATGATATAACATAATTGCTAAAGAGTATGGTTTAGCGACAAACTAATTGGTTGCAATAATTTTAATATTGTCACAAGAATTATTGCATTTTTTATGATTTAGTGACAAAAAGTGTAGCTAGTAGTCAATAATATATTACTCATTAGAAACCAAATGCTAATTGGAGAAACAATTTCAATTAGTTGCTAATGTGTATACTTTGGAAACCAAATAGTTGTTGCAAAAGTAGCTTGAAATGATTGCGAATATGTACATTTAAGCTAATAAACAATTTCCAAACAATTTGAGTTGGAATAGACTCAGGATATATTACAAACCAAAATGGGATTACAAGTGAAGAGTACTTATGCTATATAAAAATAAAGAAGTACTTACTTTGTTTACAATATTTTTGGAATAAAAAAAATTGCTAACTAATCTCTCCTAGAGGAAAATAAGAAAAAAGACAAAAAAATAAAGAAAAGAGATTAACTTACATCATATTGCAACCCTCCTCAAGCACTTGCAAAAGACACCCCAGAGACCAAGAACAAATCTCCATTCCTACAAATAAATACTACAAAGCAAGCATTGTGTAGAAGCAAACAAAATCAAAGTCCTAAGCTACACAATAATCAAAGCAAGAAAATTGCATCACAACAAAGCAACCAAATCCTAAAATTTCTAAGCCAATAGCACAATTAGGTTCACATGAGAAATTATCAACCAATCATATATTTATGAATATATATACTTGTCCTATGCCATAAGCATTTTGACCAGTAGCATAGCTCTCTACCAAAATATGTTCATTATATCCAGCTAGAACACTATATGGCCCTTTTGCATTTGTGCATTGCAATACATGAGCTCTCAAAAAGTTAAACAAAGATTGCAAGACAAACATACAAGAGAAAGGAAGTGAATTAGAAAATTATCTATAGTTGTTCGCAGGTCAAAGTTTGCAGAATTAGTTAACTCTGTTCTGAGCTAGTTACCGTCTCTTGACATTACCATATAGTTCTTCTCCACCACCTAAAGAGATTCAAGGTGGTCATTGTATAACTTCTTCTTGTAGTCATAAGTAGCCCTATGCACATCAAATCCTAGAAACATCAAACCATTTTATCCATAACACTAAAATTGAAAAAATAAAATTCACAAAATAGTAAAAATAAAAACTTGCACACTATGATATAACTAATTTGATATTTAGAGATCTGATCAAATCTAAATTAATTTATACTAATTCCCATAGAGATATAGGATAGAAAATTGTAAGAAAGATCAAATGCAACAGATAGCATGTCATACAGCTCCTACATCATTAACTACCTACAATGTTGACACTCCCATCTCAAGCTATCAAGTTTTTCCATTAGAGAAAAGATTTGCTAAACCTCAGTGCAAACTATTAAAAGGTTGCAAGTCAACTGTTGTACCTTCGAACCTGCCTTATAGCAACCAAGCTCTATACTTCAGCATGTGCTTGCTACAACTCCATTTTGATGGCTGTATAGCTCCAATTTTAGATTCAATCATTGAGATTTTATATATAATACCTTTTATCTACTGTTCTTTTTTAGACTTGAAATCGACAATATGAGCATGAACTAACTGCAGCTCAAGCTTAGCTGTAGTAAGATCTTGTCTTAGAGTTCCATAGGTAGTAGCAAGCCTCTTATTACCTATTGCAAACTTTTCTATCTCAATAAATTGTGCAAATAGCTTTTGTTCCATTACTTCGTAGGGTGGTAAAATCTCAAATGACGAGAAACCACCAATTGGCGAATGAATTCTTGGGGCATATATAACAGGATACATTACATCAGGGTTAGGAAGAGGGTGACAAAGGTGAAGAGGGACTTGACCTTTGCTTTCCATAATCAACTCCCAATTTTGACTTCAGTATAGATAATTATGACTTATACTATATATAAGGCAGTGCAACAAATTAATTCCATAAAAATATGGTGTAATTGTTTCCACTTGAAAAAGTACTGCCTATTACCAACAAATCACAGCTGAATGGAGAAAAGAGTAGGGAGAGAAGGAATATATCTGTTTGATATTTAAACAGAATGCACAGCAAAAATGATTAAAAATTGATAGATCAAGTCTCCTTAATCATGCCCAAAAAACAATAATAATAAAGAAGATACCATGATATCTATTTAAGTGCATACCACATACTAAAAAAAGCTACACTCAAAACTTGAAGCTGTTGGTAGATCTATATACAATTTAAGTCATGAGCATCTCATGTTTCATGCATTCGAAGGTGTACTTTGGTCTAGAAATGCCAAAAGAAATGAATCCCACTTCATATTCCATCATGGATCTTCATATTTGCATTCATGATGAGCTCAAATCTCTTTCACATCATGTTATTAGTAGATGAACAATTCCTTTTTGTCTTTAAAGACAAAGGCAAAATTCTAAGGGCAATATTTTATTTCTTATTAAATAAGATACAGTAGCATGTCATCTAGAAAGATTGATGGAAGCTAAGTACTGATATCAAAAAATACATTGTAGAAGTTAAAAAATAAACAAATTTACATGACAACCTATGTGTAATTCGATGTTATTCCCCTTTGTAAGTGCTTCTAGGAAACAATGTTCTCTATCATGATTAAGGGATTTGCAAGAAATAAATTTCCTCTCTATTTGTCAATTCTAATGTTGCATCTTACTATATGAAAATATGATTAATGATCCTTCTTTACTTTTGTTCATGAAAATAAACTAACAAAAACATAGTGAAAGATTAATAAAACCACAAGTTGATGGCCCAAGGCATGGAATGATGTTTCGCTTTCTCCATCCCAACCTAGAGAATAAAAATAAACTTCTTTTCTCACTACCTACAATAAATTTTGAGGAACTATATTGAGTTCATTAAAGGTTCTCTAAGGAATTGAGGGCTTGTGAGAGTAAGCATAATAAGAAAAATTAATGTAAATAAGAACTATAATACAAAGAGAGAACTGCACATGGTCAATCAAAACTAACAAGACTAACATGGCACAACCATCTAATGGAACATTTCTTTCATTGCTTCATAACATGTCTAGGAAAACCAATTCTTAGTCCAGTTGCATAGATACAAATCTAATTTAAAATTGCTGTATATTTTACCTACATTTTTAATTTAAAAGCTAAACTACATAAACATCTTTCCATCTTTATTCCCCACATATATTAAGATTTGATACATATTTCATCATAGAATTCATATTTTCTGATTCAGCATCAAACAAAAATGTTGCAAATACTAAACAACTTTTTCCATGTCTTAAAGAAGACCCCCCTCAATCCTAACCATAATTCATGTAGTCAAACAACACACAGATACCTCTTATAGATTTCTAGCACATGATTACGAAGTTAAAAACCAGGCTCTCAAAGGAAAACTCAAAATAAATTGAAAAAAAAAAAGATAAACCAATAAACCAAGTCCTCAAATAAGTAAGATTACTTCCCAAAAAAAATTTCTTAAAAAAAGAGTTTCCCATCTGTGAGCTATTCTATCTTGAGGCAAAAATTGAATGATCTTCAACATTACATAAGACAAGGAGAATATGTTACTGATTGATGAATCTAATAGAGAAACCACTCATAAGGTTAAGAGATTTGAGGAACTTAACCATTGAAATGTATTTGGGAAGACCAAAAGAGAATTTACCTATTAGGGCATGTTGGAATGACTTAGTAAACTCTATAAGTTCTTCCAAGGAGAACAAGATTTTGGAGAATGAGATTTTGTTCATACCATCAATAGAGGAGATTTTCCTAGCCTTAGGAGTGAAGGAATCAAGAAAATTGGGGGAAGAATTGGTGAAAGCAGAAAGTAGGTTTTTTCGATATTTGTGTACTACATCACGAAAAGAGAGAAGAGGTGACGAAGATAGGGGTGGGTTGCGCAACATAAGGGGATGGGTTGGTAGGCAGCATGTGTAGAGAGAGCTCCGCTGACCGTTGGAGGCGACAGCAAAGAGAAGACATCAGAACGGCAAGCAGATGCGATGGGTTTTGCTAAACGAGGAAAGAAAATGTTTGCTAGAGAATAGACAAAAAGGAAAAAAATGTAGAATTTTAGAGAGTTAATTTAACATATTTTGGATTTAAAACAATCATATTTAAAGCAAAACATTATTTACTCAATTGAATATGATAAATATTCTTTTTTGTATATTTAAATTAACCTTTTAAATTAAATTTACATTAAGATCAATTTAGCCCTTTAAATTCAATTTAAAATTTTCTTTTAATTACTTTCAAGAAATAGTTAGAAGTTCGATTGCCATGAGTACCTTTTTAGTAACCATGTGAAATTACTTGCTATAAGTATTTTTTAAGTGACCAAATAATATCAGTTGCTGTGAGTCTAAAAAGCTAATTAAAGACATACGTAATTAGCAACCAAATAAATTGGTTACTAATATCAACTTAAAAGACTTATAGTAACCATTTAGAATTTTGTTGTTAAATTGGTCACAGTTAATATTCAAATATAGTGACCATAAAAATTTTCACTAAAAACTCCAATTTTAGTTGCTATACTATTGGTTAAGGCTGGCCAAATTACAACAACCATTTATAGCTGCCAAGTATTAGTTGGTTGCAAAAAAGCTTTTGTAACTTAACTTAGCAGGCAAATTAATTTTAGCTGCTAAAGTTGTATATTTAGCAACTATTTCATTGTAGTTACTAAGAATTTAGTCACTAAAACCATATTTTCTTGTAGTGAGAGATGGATTTAAGCTCTTCTTGGATGTGTGGATTAATACATTAGAGGCTCAACATGTGGGGGGCTATATGCTCTTGAAGATCCATTGCCTAGAAACTTTGGAGACAAATTTGGAGGCTTTGTGGAGATTTGATCAGGCTGAAATTTTTACAACAACTTTTCAAACGTGTTGAGGTGTTCTCTGCAAATATTCAGCTAATGTTGAGTTGATTAAGGCGGTCAAGTGTTGGCATGATTCTTCTATGTGAGGATTAGCACTTTAAAGTGTTCATTGGTGTCATCCTTATTCTACCTTTTGATTTTTGCATTCAAGATAATTTTCTGGAACTAAATCCTCATTAAATGCATGAGTAGATCCTTGGATGTAGAGTAGACAAGTTTTATTTAACCTATTTTGGTTTTATATTTTAGATTTTTAGCCTACTCCATCCTTCAGTTTTAAATCCCCACTAAATTAAAAACAAACTGCCGCAAAATTCACTTAATTACTAACAGGAGTTGTAACGGCAATTGCTTGAAAACCCCCCACTATGAATTAGTAGGACACGTAACTGCGGGAGTTTGAGAAACTTGCTACATTTAAATTTAACCCTTGATAAATTTAATTTTTTGTAGTGTTGTCCATGTCACATTTATTAAGAGGGGCAATCGGTTGGTCAATTGGCCTCCGAGGCTTCCAAGTCAAAAACTTCAATTCTCATGATATACTTCTCAAGCCCAAATCTCTAGCTACTTGATTATTGTAATTCCCCTCTATTAGGCTTGGAAGTGATATCTCATGATGTAGATAGCATGTTGACCCCCACAACCCCGATAGTAGATCATTGGCATTGATAGTTTGGTCAACGCCACAATACTCGACTTGGCGAGGATACAAGCTATAAAGGACAAGACCTAGGCCATTCAACCTCTTTGACCAGTTCTACCCATCTTAGTCTGGTTAACCTTGGAGGCATTGGAGCCGAAGTTGGCTATTTAGTGCTGACTCCAACCTTAGGATTATCTAAAATCTAAGTGATATGAGACAACCGCATTGAACATTTGCCAAGCCCCTAGCATAATTTCTCTCTCCTTGGCAATAATGACAAACTACATCGCATTCTTTCCACACTAAAGTCATTTGGCCATCTTTTCCTAGTAAGGTGGTAATGGACATCCGTTGTTTGGTAAAGGCAAATACTTGTTTGCTCCATTGGGAAAAAAACCTAATCTAACCCTACACTATGGAGACTGATTTTGTCATTGGTAGGGGTCCTATGGTAAATTCAACCTGAACGTATCCTACAAGTACCTCACCCAGCATTTTCTTCAAATAGAAACCCTATTCTCTACTTACTCCCAAGTACCTTGCCTCCTTTCCTCCATTTAAATATTGACTTAAGTATTGAAGGGCCTTATCCAAAAGCCACCTTGACAAGCTTAACGTGCTCATATTGGTTGTAGGTGCAAGCTAGGTTTTGACCTCTATTGTTAGCTTTTCTACATAGTTTCAACATTTACTTTCCTCCCAAAAACTTGCATAACAAAAAATTTGTTCCATCAGATTTTCCACAAACGAGGCCAAAATATTCTTGCTAGAACATGTTTATGAGGGTCTTCTCAAAATTTCACGATGGATGCATCAAAAGGGGGTTCACTTTTAAGACGTTCTTGCTTGCTAGAGATTTTTGTAGATTTATCAATATATATTTTTGAGCCATAAATGGCTCTATTTGTAGAGGTGAGGGTCTAAACCCATTAGGATTGTGAGTTCATTAAGGCTTTTGGATTAATTTAGTGCATGACGATATGTAATATTATGATGCCTTAAATTATCAAATTGTTCTTAGAATATTTTTTTGCCACATTAGATTTTTTTCTCTTTTTTCTTTTCTTTTTCTTTCTTTCTTTCTTTCTTTCTTTCTTTCTTTCTTTCTTTTTTTTTTTGATAATTTGGTCACATCAGATTTATTGATTGGTTTTCCTTCTCTTTTTGTGTATTTGTGTGTATGTTGGGAGGGGGATATCCTGGGCAGGGTTGATACACTGCCAAAGAAAACTCAAAGTAATAAAAAGGACGGTCGAAACTCTCATGTCCACATCTGATGCAAATAATCAGATGAGAGACTTGAGCAGAATTTTTAACCTCAGATAACAGACGTTTTCTCCGTCAGGTTTGATAATTGTATTGGGGAGGGTTTTGTTTATTTGGAATTGGAATCTAATGTTCATTTGGTGGCAGACACATCAAAACACCTCAACTCAATATACTACTGATAAATAGCTTCCATGTGGTAGGTGAAAGATGGAGATCATAACCAAAAAAAAGAAAATGAAGGAAGACTTGGAAAGGGGTCGGGCCGTTTATGGAATGTATTAGCTAATAGCTATTTTATTTACGTTAGGAAAATTTTATCTGGATCAGATTCCTACAGCGCCCAATCTTGATTGAAATTTCCAGAAACCATCGCTTAATTATTAAGTGGCAATTATGGAGTTAAAAAAGTACAATGGCCCCCTCAATAATGGTACTCAGATTCCCTTTCGGCCGTAGCTTTTCCTCGTCAAATTCGGCTTATAAAAAGTTAACAGTGTTTCAGGAGTGAACCTGACCAGCCAGAGCTGCGAATTCCCTTTTGTCACATAACAGAATGGAAGCCTTTACAAGTCCCTGTGCGGCAATTGACGGCTTAAATCTACTATGTAATGGAAAAGTAGATTTCAAGCTCAATACAAGTTGGCCGTTGAACGCCAGCAAGTTTCTTGATTGGATTCTGACGTGATATTTCATTATATTAATTCATGTAGGTGATTTTAACAAGAATAGGTCGAGTCCCAAATTTATGGATTAGCTAAATGTTAAATAGATGTGTGTCTTGTTGGGTTTGCTTCTGTGGGAAATAAATATAACACTTAGGTTTAATCTAAATATTACAAGACATTAGCCGATGATGTTGAGTCTTATCTGCATGTGAGTCATGTGGGACAATGCTGCACTCTCGGGATTCCCCGAAGATATTTTGTTAAACCAAGTCAAGACAATCTCGTCTATGGAACTCAATCTGGCCACATAGGTAAGTTATGTTTGGATATATTCTCTTAAAATAAAATTATTTTGAAAAAATATAATTAAATATATATCTTTCTTTTCTTCTAAAATAGTACATAAAATAATTAAATTATCATTGCAATTTAACAAAAATAATCAAAAATCACATATTCTTTACATCACGATCATTATCAACACATATACATACATTTACATATCACAATATTTTATTACTATATCATAATAAAAGATACTACTAAAATTCATTAACACTCTCTAAATTCAATAAAAAGATATTAATTTAACTACTACAGTAAAATTTATCTTCTCGTAAAATAATAAAAATGCATTAATTTAACTATCACAATAAAATTTATCTTCCCTAAAATATAAACAAACATACTAAATTTTTCCAAAATAATTTTCTTACTATTCCCAAATCATAAACAAATATACATCACATTCCCCAACCCCACTCCCAAAACTCATTCTTCTAAAACACATAATTTGTAAACCAACCTTACCTTAGTATGTACATGTTTTTGCAAAAACAATAAAGATAAAATGAAGTGGGACAGATTTAAACTTCAGTACCAAGCATAAACACGAAGTCAGAAAGATAGAATCCCATTATAGTTATAAAATCAGAAATAAAAATTTCAAAACTAAATCTCATACGATCAACTTCCACAGAATCAGTTAATAAGAAGCAGTCTAAAAACAATTTCTCGAACCGACTCCAGAAAAATTATTATGATTATGCTTATTATTCAAGTCATATTGAGGCTCAAGGCCTGGAAAAGCCAACGGGGACTGTTTAATCTATCTTGATTCGATACAGGCATCTCCAGGCCCCATTTCTGCTGGCTGAACAATTCCTCTCTCGTTGTACTTCTTGTTCCGTTTATATGACTTGATCCAGTGGAGGAAGAAGAAAATCTCGGCCCGGAATCTGATTGAAGAACAGGTTCAGCAGCTTTAATTTTCCTTTGATAATAGCTTCTCGGGCCCAATGTCAGCTCAAGGTCACTCTGTTCAGCTTCAACTTCAGAATTATCCCTACATTTGCGACCTGATTCTGGAATAATATTAAACTCTTCAGCAGGTCTTTCCAGGTCAAGACATTGCCTGGCCTCCGGCCCATAATTTCGTGCATTTCTGGCAATTTCTTTCATTAGCATCTTCTGGATTTGATAAAGGCGATGGAGCTCGTAAACCTGCAGAAGAAGATTTATAATTTCAAGAGAATATTGCAAATGCTTGCAGAAGTAAAACAGAGGTTGGAAGAACGAAGATAATTAGTTCTACCTGCTCTCGAAATGTTTCCTCGTGCTTTAACATAGCCATTTTCATGTATTCCCTGTCGTGATGATTCAGGAGCTTCTCCATTCCAGCAAATTAAGCAACCAAGAGAATCATACAAGCTAATTTTAAGGTTTAATTTTATACTGTTGGAACAATATTTGATAAGTATTCCTCTTTTATATATAAAAATATATGCCTTGCATTGATCACCTGTAGGAAGGAAAATGGGAGGATCAAAGAAGAAAATTAATTGTGAATTGAAGAAAAAAGTAGTACCACACAATAAAGACTGCCATGAAAGTATGGTGCCAGTAAGGCCATGGGATGTGAAAACCCACATGTTTTTTCTTTGACAGAGTTATCATAATGTTTTGGGCCAGGATGATAATTATTTGCAAACCAAAAATATCTATCAACATGGCTTGACATCGTTTTCAGAAGCACAGGATAATTAAAAGTACTTGCTGACTCAGATATTTCCACTGATTTTAAACTCTGTTCATCCTCCACACTCCACACATTCTAATATAGTTGCTCCATAGTAACCAACTATTTCAAATATTTAGTGTAGGTAAACAAACAGAGCCAGTTTATCGATCACTTACTTTTCTGCCTTTTCGGTTTTACAATGTATACATATAATTAGTGAGAAATTTCAACTCCTTTCGAGTTTGGATTCAATCGCTTGTCATGAAGCAAATGCATGGACCAAACAACAAATTAAATCTAGTATATTACATTTATTATATGATTAATTAAACTCCGTCCTATTAAATTTGAACAATAATTTTCCAATATATGCAATGAAACAATCATCCTTGTTTGGTGTACTATTTTGAGGGTTGCCAATTATTCTCCATCAATTTTTGTGTTCATGAAATCAACCAATCCTTTCTTCTTTGATATGAAAATGAAATTGGAATCAACATCCACGTTTTATCCCTCCCCATATTGCATGCTTGTTTGGTTGCAAATTCTCAATGCATTTTTTAATTCCCAAAAAATAAACAAACAAAACACATTCCTCAACCCTATTCCCAAAATGCAAATTCCATTCCTCAAAATGCCCCTACTTTTCACACTCAATGTAATCTCCAATGCTATACTACTTGTCATTGATTGTTTCATCTACGTTACAAATATATACACATATAACCATCAATTTCATTTATATATACACATATATAAATAACTTTAAAATATTCATTTATTCTCATTAACCCAATAAAACAAATATTGATGCAATATCTTATTTACTCCTAAAACATAACCAAATAAATCATTTTTTATCAAAATATTCTCTACTTATCATTCAAAATACAAACAAAAATCGTCACATTTACCAACTTCACTCCTTAAAAACCATTTTGCCAAAATATTGCAAAACGCTCTAATTTGCAACCAAACAAGCCGTGCTTCATTTGGAAAACTCAACAAGAATCAGTCCTTTAAAATTATATAATTGATTGAAAGAAAAAAAAAACAGAAAAAGAAAAAACAGCTGATGTAAAGGCTTTATAGCAGTCTGGCTCGCGAGTTTAATGAACAAAAATCGAAGAGTTTCACTTTCTAAAATCATGTAAAAACATAAATTTTGATTACTTCTTACTGGAAGATCGATGCTTGTGTGGTTTTAATGATCATCCGAGCCTTAATTAGTAAGAATGGAAGAAAATATTTTAAAGCATCCGCGGACAAAGTTGAGAAACACCACCACAACCACACGATTTGATTGGCTGTTCTAACATAATTAAGGAAACAGTACTTTCTTTTACCTCAAAAAATCCATGACTTGTGCGCACCACTCATTCAGACTTGACCTTCAGCAATCTTTCCCTCACAATTATTCCGTCCTGGTATTCACTGCCTCTACATATATATATATATATATATATATGATGTTAGAATTGAACACAAAGAAAGAGGCCGATGAGGAATTTAAGAGTATTTTCTTTTTTTTTTCTTTTTCTTTTTCTCTATACACACAGAAATCAAAGCAATTGTTTGTTGCTTATGGGGTGCTTGATAAGAATGATGAGGGGCATGCCAAACAAATCCCAGTGCCTTAGCCAATGTTGTTCGAGCTTTGTAAAGGAGATGCCCAAGACATGTCCAGCACCGCAGCTATATATATTATATCTATAGTACTATTGTATATTAATATTAGTTTCATCACAATCCTAGTTTTATATGTATTTTCGAAGCTGTGGATCACAAGGGCCAATTCGGACAAAAGATCAATATAATACCCTAGCCTAGCTTAATCTAGCTTGGGTAGCCTGCCTAAGTGAACCACATGCACCCAAGAATTCTGTGGTGCCCTATAATGTAAACACAGTTGTCTTATCAGATTAGACTGCATATACTAGTTGTATATATACCTGTACAGAACAGATGAGTGGGAAAGAAAACATTGTACGTATAGACATATATTAATACGGGGAAGACACCACTAAGGTAGCACCACGTGGCACGCCGACAATTGGATCTTGACCGCACCTTAGGAAGCGTACCCCTTAGAAATTTGGGGGAGTGCCAAGTGCAGAATTATAACATGATCTTGGTGATACATTATTGTAAAGCTTGAATTATTGTACAAGCATAAGGATACGAACATAAAGTTTGGGGTTTGGTTTTGCTTTGCCAATGAAAAGGCCATCTTTCCCTAATTTTTAGATTTATGAGAATAATTGTCCTTGAATTATGTATGTACAAGATATGATTAGAATTAATCAGACGATCCTCCTTTTTAGATTCACACTTCCCCACTAAATCTTGCATCTAATTAATCTTGCTCTAATACTATATGGGAACATTAACAATTTTCTGTATTAAATGGCAATTATGGTCGCACATGCCTCCATGAAAAATGCTCTTGATATGGGATAATCTAGTAGGTTCAACAGGTCCAACATCAAATAAGATAGCTAAAGAGGCCTAACATTAAGTATGTTTGGTCGACCGATATCAAACTCACTTGGTAGAGTCCGCGATCGACCTTTATCGACCTTACGACCACTGTAGAAGTTCCAATAGTCAGATCTGGTCGACATGTATCGACCTCAAGACTCACTCTGGCGTTGACTCAAACCTTTACAGCATTTATTAGTTTGACAGACTGTATGCCTCCGCATTAATGATGAGTGACAACTGGTGTAGCCGCTGCTACCAACTCTGCCAACCCTGCCACCACCTTTGGTAAAGACAAGCCTTCAGAGGTACTGTTCATCCGAAAAAATAAGAGATTTAGCCATCTGAAACAGTACCGGGATCTGGTCATGGAAGAACTACTAACCCTCTGGCGAAGACAAAAGTCAGTACATCTAATAAGGGTATGAGGGTTAAATCACGCCTGGAGAAGGCTATAAATACTTCAAACTCAGCTACGCTAAAGGTAGTGCCTAATACACTATAAGCCTTACACTCTTTATATTCTATTCGATCTTCACATCTCAACCAAAACTAACTTAAGCGTCGGAGTGCCTTAGCCAAGGACACCTCGACTAGTTTAATGTGTGTTGTGATTACAAATCTCAAGCCCCAAGATATATACAACTCTGAGTACTCGACTTCTTTGGTCGATTCATTCGAAACACAACCCCCTTTCTCTATAAGCAGCTTTCAGCAGCATCAGCTCCACCTATATTGCTTTTGCTCCAATATTTTTATTTGATGGAAGCACATATTGATTATTGAATGATATTTTTAAGGGTGTCAAAAAAACATTTAAATTTATTGATAAAATAGAATAAAGTATCTAACATCACTGACAAATCACTATGCGGAATCTATTTTCTTTTGGTAGATTTTAAAATTATAAATAAATAAGTCTCGATTGTAGTATTCTTCATATATAACTAAACTCTAATTTAATTTACTCCTACATCTATTATTTGTATTATGTATACATTATTATAGTATATATGTAGAAAAATGTATGTATATTACATACTATAGTCACAATTTACATTACATATGGTTAATATAGTATTTTTACAAATTAATAATTTATACTTTCAACATAATGTAAAAATTGAAAAAGAAAAATCTGTGAGACTTTAATTTCTTGGAAATCAAAACATGAATATGTGAAGTAGCAAATAGTTAATATTTTTAAAAGAGAAAAAAAAGATTTAATAGATCCAATCCATGAGGTCTTCGTCTGGGCAGATGAAAACTTGAGATTATAAAATTTGTTTTGACGTGCAAGTCTTAGTTTTACTTACAAAAACATCCTAAATCCTATTCGTTGTCATTTGTAAGAACTATAGGAACATAACAACAAAGGTCAGATTCATTAACTATGTTCCCTATGCTCTTTTTTCCCTTTTTTATTAGTGCTCAGATTTCTATATTTAAATAAATGAAGCTATGGTTTCATACTTTTTTTTTTATTTTTTTTATTTTTTCAATAATTAAAAAAAAAGATCGTCTCAAATTTATTTGAATACTCCATACGGGCTTACAATCAAAATTATTTTGACGAGCATCATCCTTGGTAAGATAAGAAGCCAGCATAACTGAACTCAACAAAATTATAATTTCAGTTTCATGTGAAATAATGCGGTGTACATAAATATAAGACTCTTCTAACATCTTGGGTGAAGTACATTTAGTTTTATATTATAGTTTGTTTTTTGCCTCTTTGTTACCCTACATATGTGTGTGTATATATAGGTGGAATAGCAACAAAAATGGGGTATGCCGCGAATATGGCGCAGAGGTTCACTTCCTCTCGATACATTATAAAAATACGAAACAATTGGAATATAAACATTATCATTGTAGAAAGAAAAATACTAAAACATAATTGCGCTGCGAAAATGAAATGTATGTCTGTTTCGTGGTTATCTAATGGGGATGGTCACATCCATTTGTCGGATGATCTCATTCTCTCTCAGCTTGTCTTTCATTGAGGCCATAATTATTGTGTGATAGAGAAAGTATCAATATATTTTTTATTTTACAAAATTAATTAATTTTTTTTTGTTATTTCAATAAGATATTAAAAACTTACTTTAACATGTGCATGCTAATATTAATAATATAGTTAATTTATTTTTCATTTTGTAATTGATATTAATTTGCTTGTTACATTCAACAGACAGAGAGAGGATGGGGTTGGGGGTTGGGGACCCGGGGGGCGAGGGGGCGCTGGTGTGGAGGATTAGGACATGGAAGCACGCGTTGCCGGTGCTGAGGTTGGGGTGTGGGTCCTCATGGGTTTTCGGAAAAAGCCTGCCCCCACTCCCGCTGTACTCTCTTCTCCGTTTGCTGCCATGCTTTTCTACTAGCACGCCATAGTATTTTAAAAAAAAAAAGGAAAAATGGAAGGAAAGAAAGGAAGAAAAGAAAGAAAAAGAGGAAGCCTATGGTTGTTATTGCTTGTATTTTCATTTTCCGTTTTCTAAACTTGTGAAGTGAAAAATGAAGTCGGGTAATTTACGAATTATGAGGTAAAAAATTAATTTATAAATATATTATATTTTATTGTAAATAAAAATATAATGATTGAAGTTGATATTACAGGTGAAAATTATGAAATTCTATTCAATTAATTGTAAAATTCCTTTTAGAGAAACTTATTAGATCATATTTGATTGATTGTAAGATTTTTATGAAAAAAACTTCAAAGATTGTTTGATTGTAAGATATGAATTAAGAATTAATGTTGTGTACTTGTCACTTGTGTATATAATAATTATAGGCATTTTGGCATTTTACACTCTCAAATTACAACGGAGCAGCACTTTGCACCCCAAACTTATAAAATTAATAGATTACATTTCAAAAATAATTTTTTTTTTTGACAAATAGCACCCGAATAAACTTTTCAACTAAAATTTATGGTGAGAAAAAGATTTCTCCAACAAGACAAAAATAAAATCATTGATTAGTTAAAATTATTTTTTCATTATCTTTTATTATAATAGACATAACGATCAATTTTTATTTTCATACTCATATCTATTATTTTTAAATCTAAATTATTTACTAATTAAAAAATAATTAAAATTTATTAACTAATAAATAATAATTTCTTTTACCATTGTTCCAAAGAAATAGGTCAAACTCTACATTTAATAATAATTTTTTATTTTAATATAATATGATTAATTAATTAATTAATAATATCTTCTCTCTTTCCAAGATAGTAGAGCCTATTTTAAATTAAATAATAAATTTTTATTCCAACTTAATTTAAATGTTAAGATGTAAAAAAATTAAATAATGCATTAAAATATTTAATACTATTGTATTAAAATGTTGCTTTTAATTTCATATTTTTCAAAAATCTTTGTTTTATTAATCCAATCACATTTTCATATTAATAATGATGCTTTTAATTGTAATAAGTAAGATTTTCTGGACAAGAATGTTTTCTTAAGTTTTTAGATAGATGAATTACATTAAATACAATTTTAGATTTTAATATAAAAAAAACTAGGAAAAATTAACTTTCGGTATTGACTTTAAACTAATTATACAATTTTGTTTACCATACATTATTATTTATTAAAACTTAATATTCCCAAAATATGAAAAAATAATTATTGCCTTTTAAGTTAATCATATTAACAATTACATTTCAATCAGCTTATAAATAAATCTTTTTAAATTTTTGAGATATTAAATTTATAATAAAAAGAAATGTCCATGTTCCTAAAGGCAAATAATTAATTTAGACTTGATATGAAAAAAATGTAAGTATTTAGTTTATCCAACATGAAAAATTAAAATTCTTTTGACTGTGACTTACCTACCTAAAAGATTTAATAAAATATTTTTCAAAAATATTTAATTATTATAATTTGAAGTGTTAAAAAAATGGAATAAATTATTATAGTTGAATTGGCCAATATAATTTAACTCGATGATGTAAAGTACCGATTTTAGAGGAATTACTTTTATAATTTGATAAGTTACTAAAGTTAATCCATTTAGTTTAATATTCAACACGGAAATAACCATGCAAAAATGAAGTTTTATCAAAATTTTTGTTCAGTTCAAGTTCGGTTTATCAAATTAACAAAACAAAAAAGAAGAAATTACATTATTCTTTATTTTTGAAATTCTAACACAAACTTTCAATATTTGAAAATCATTTTGGTAATTGAGTTTTGTTATTAATTTGAAATTGATGAATAATATCCTAACAATGCTCTAATTAAAACCTAAATTTTTTCATTTTCATACACATAAATTTTATTCATCATAAATTTTAGTTGAAAAGGTTATCCAGGTGCTAATTGCCAAGGAAGAGTAATTTTTAGGGTAATATGCCAGTTTTATAATTTTAGAATGCGAAGTACCACTGGATTATAATTTGAGGGTGCAAAATGCCAAATATTTAGATATAAATCGATATTTAACTATATATATTGAATTGTAAGTATATATAATCATATATTTATATGTTAATATATATAATTATATAATATGAATTAACTATATATAAAATTAAATAAATATTAACTAAATTATATATAATTAGATATATACTTACTAGGCATAGGTAATGATATGGGATAACCTAATAGTTATCGACTCCAAAGTATGCTTCCAGGCCAACTTTGCATCTAAAGCCTAACTATGCTCCCATACCCAGTTGGGCCATCAAACATCTCCTCTGCAATAATTTAGGTCGAGCTACTCAACCATAACGTCCAGGTCGAGTGGATTGTTCTCGATGCTACCCATCGAGAAGCTTTACGTCGCCTATTTCTTTCAACTATTTCACTGGTCGAGGACTTTTTATGGTCGACCACCATCGATTAAAGTGCTCACTTTGGCAGCGAATCATATCTCTGCCATATTTAATGCCCTAATAGTTAGCATGTCTTTGTATTAATGGCGTATGCCACCCCACTACCACCTCTGCCACTACCTTTGTTAGGAGACACACCTCAGAGTACTATTCACCCAGAAAATAGGAGGTGATGCAATTTGGAATAATATAAGGATGAGAAAGTACCTATTGCTCCCAGGTAATGACAAAAGTGCTCTACACTTTATAGGAGTATTTTAGATATATCATTTACTTGAAGAAGGTTATAAATATCCCATTGCTAGCCACCCTTTAGGTATGCCATTTTTACTATATGCTCTTACTCTGTTGCTTGATTTTCTTATTCGATCAGTACTAACTTGAGCATTGGAGTGCCTTAATTAGAGGCTTCTCGGTTAGTCTATTATTTGCTAGTAGTTACAGATCTCAGTCCAAGAAGACTTCACTATTGAATTATTCAACCACCTTAGTCAAGTTAGCCTAAACACAACCCAATCCAGTAAAACAGCTTTCAACTTCATTTTGGCGCTATCTGTGGGAACTTGGGATTGCAACTAAAAAATGGTGAACACAAGGTGAGCCGCATTTGAGAGGGAGGAAAATAGAAAGGTAATGTGTCTCCTCCTTTTTTTCAATCTCAACAAGAATTAAATGCCCCGGGCCCAAGGCCTCACCAGAGCAAGTTGTTACCCTGATCATGCCCCAACTAATACAACTAATAAGTGAGCAAATTGTGCCCAGATTTTTGCTCAGCTTTCTGCAGCACTAAACTTACACACTACCGTGTCAGCCCCAACTGCTAGCGCAACCCTGCAACCACCACCACTAGAAGAGAGGTCCCTTAAGGACAATCACGATCATCTAGAGTCTAGGCACCCGCCAACCAGATGAGAAGCCAGTCCTAGATACCTCCATGTAGAAAGGAGGTGATCAGAGCTATAAGAGGATATCATCGACTATATAGACCATTACATTTGACCAAATCAATCCTCGTAGTGCGATAGGGTTGAACATTTGAGATCAAAACAATGTAAAGAGATTGGTGAATTAATGGATTATGTGGCTCAGCCTACTTGAGCCCTAAAGTGCAATAGGGCCGAGTGCACAAGACCTTAGTTTGACTGCAACATAACTTAAGCAGATCAGGAGAAGTGGGAGAAAGTTTTCCACGAAGTACAATAGTTGAATAGACACCTCGATGAGATCTCAAAGAGACATACTAAAAAGATGTTCAACCCCAAGGGCCCCTAGAGGTCTCACTATGAAAGAGGGTTACTATTCATACAAGAGATAATCAATGAGTGCATTACCATCGACGCAAATATCCCGACCGAACTCCCGTGATATGATGGCCCCATTGATCACAATGAGTACTTGATGTAGTTTGAGCACATGATGTAACTACATGAACATAATGAGTACATACACATGAGGATGCTAGTTACCACTTTTTAAGGTATCATGCTCGATTAGTTTGTCAAACTAGAGCCGACATCGATATACTCTTATAACCAGCTATGTGATAAGTTCTTGCACCAGTTCGTTAATCGACAAAAGATGAAGCTCCCCCATACCCACCTTCACATCATGACACAGAACGAGAGAGAGTCCCTCTGTGATTTTTTTACTAGATTTAACATGGAGATGTTAAAGATTGACAACCTTAAGATTGAGTTCCTAATTGATGTGCTTTTCTTGGGGATTAGACATAAAGAGTGTGCCAATGCTTTAGTGTAGGAATGCCTATGATCAATAGAAGAGCTGCTCGACCTGGCAAAGAGATATACGACCTAGGAGAAAATGAACAAATTAAAATTCAACAATTCTAAGGTCGAGAAAAGGAAAAATAAAGAAAACGATGACTAGAAGCAAATGGAGGGTCATCAATCTCCAATAAAATACTTCCATGGTTACATTCCACTAAACCTCACTAGGAAAGAGGAGTTGTTTGCAATCCAGCATGATAACCTCCTTAAGAAACCAAGGAAACTCACTAATATTAAGGCAATGAAAAAATTAAAGAAATATTGCTATTTTCACAAGCAAAAGGGGTATGGTATAGAAGATTGCTTTAATCTTCATAATGAAATTGAGAGGCTAATCAGATAAGGCTATCTCAAACAATATGTTGCTGAAGGCACCAAGATTGAAGGGGGTAGGACTGACCAGACTCCCCGTAAAGAAAGGTCGGTTAGACCAAGGAGAAATGATAAAGAAATGAAGCCCACCCAGGATAACTGCTCACCCATTCGAGGAGTAATTGATATGATTACAGGAGGTCCCACTAAGGGAGACTCTAAATTGCCGAGGAGACAGACATAGAGGAGGCTAGAGTCGACTAAAGCCTTCCCAATCAAAATAATGTTCCATTTCTGCATAAGTGCTGAGCCCATCTCTTTCACTGACAATGACCTAGCCCATCTCAAAGGAAAAAACATCAACCATAAAGCTGACTATCCCAGGTCATTTCTATTGAGATTGCTAACTTTGAAGTTATGAAGGTTTTGGTCGATAATGGCAGCTCTTCCAACATCATCTTTCTCTCAACATTGAAAGGAAAAGCTTAGGCCAGCTAAAATTTGAGCCTATGTGTACCTCTCTAGTCGAATTCAAGGGGTCAAAAATCACACCAAAAGGTTTCATCAACCTCTCTATATCATTCTGGGAGGTACCCCACAGAAGAACACTGATGATAAACTATCTGGTCATTAATGCTCCAATTGCTTACAATGTCATAATTGGTCAACCAACTTTCAATAATTTTTGAGCCATTGTATCAACTTATCATATGAAAGTCAAATTCTTAACTTTGGCAGGCACGGGCTAGCTGCTATGCAATATTAAAGAAGCTTAGCAATTTTACATAATTTTGATCGAGTTAAGCAAGCAGAAGACTTGACCGCAACTGAAGACCTCGGGAGACACCCCTATAGTGAAACTCAAAGAGAGCCAAGCCAATAGGAAAAAAAAGTTGGAACACATCAGAGTGGAGTCTGTCAAGGAGTTCAAAATGGTCAAGCTGGAGCTAATAACCCCGACAAGACCACTAAGATCAGAACAAATATGGGCTATCACATGGAATATCTCATGGTTGATTTTTTACGGAGAAATATCAATGTCTTTATTTGGAAGACATCTGACATCTAGGGAATCAACCCTAATGTGATCGTTCACCACCTCAATGTCGACCCCTCGTATAAGCCGATCAAGCAAAAGATGAGAACCTTTATGCTAAGAGGAGCCAAATAATCAAGGAAGAAGTTAACAAAATTTTAGATATAAGATATATTGTAAAAATTCAATGCCCATCTTAGCTTTGTAATGTTGTACTCATCCCCAAGAATGAGGGACAATGGTGCATGTGTAACAATTTTATTGATTTAGATAATGCTTGTCCTAAGGATCTTTACCTGTACCTTATATAAATTTATTAGTAGATTCTATAGCTGGTTGTGAACTATTGAGTATGATGGATGCCATCCAAAGGTATCACTAGATATTCATGGCCCCCAAGGACAGGGACAAGATATCTTTTATAATCCCCAATGGAGTTTACTGCTTTTTGGTCATGCCCTTTGGACTCAAATCATACCTTCACTATATTGTGAGCATTCAACATTAAGTTGAATCCAAACAAGTGTATGTTTGGAGTTCAAGGAGGCAAATTCTTGGATTATATGGTCAGTCAAAGGTGCATTAAGGCTAATCCACAAAAAATTCAAGTAGCATTGGACATTGCTCCATCTCAAACAATTAGAGATGTACAACGCCTAGTCAAGAAAATTATAACCCTTGAAAGATTCATCATCCGTTTGGCCAACAAGAGCCTACTCTTTTTCAAGATTCTTAGAAATGCTAAGAAATTGGGTTTTCAATGGAATGAATAGTATGATCGAGCTCTGGTCAAATTAAAGTAGTATTGTCCTCATCCCCATGCTCGCCAAGTCGAAGCTTAGAGAGGTACTATACATCTATTTGGCTATTTTCGAAGCATAGATAAGCTCAATCTTAGTTTTGACTAAGGATGAAAACTACCAACCAGTTTATTATTGTAGTAAGGGGCTCTAGGGACCAGAATATAACTACTTAGAGATTGAGAAGTTTACCCTTGCATTAGTCATTGCGACTTGAAAGCTCCGACCATACATTTAGTCATATGCAATGATAATACTGACAAACCAATCGTTGAAATAAGTACTCTCAAAGCCAGACACGTTGAGGAGGTTAACAAAATAGGCCATTGAGTTGGGAGAGTTTGATATCACTATTCAACCCAGAACAACCATCGAAGCATAGGTCTTAGCCGACTTCATCTCCAAGTAGGTTGATCTCCCTAAAAAGAGCAGTGAAACACTTCTTGTTTGGACTTTGCATGTCAACGAAACATTAACCACATCAGGATGTGGAGCAAGAGTGGCTCTTCATTCCTCAATCAAACTTGACTATGTAATCACCAATAATGAGGCTAAATATGAAACCCTCTTCACTAGGATAAAGATGGCACTCAATCAAGGAGTTGGGCATTGGCAACAATCACAGACTCCTAGTTGGTCGTGGAATAGATCAAAGAAAATTTTGAGGCTAAGGACTCAATAATGAGCCAGTACTTGGCAGAGGTTAGAAGACTATAGTAGTTATTCAAAAAGTTCATTCTCAACTGAGTATCTCGATCAGAGAACGAGCAAGCGGATATCTTGTCCAAATTTTCAAGCTTGACTAGAGCTATAAGAGATAGAACAATAACTTTTTTGGTTGTTAGAAAACCATTAATAGGTACCCCCAAAGAGAATTTGGTGAGGAGCATTGACGAGATATTTCTTTCATAGAAACATCAAATAAAGCCCTACTTGAGTCACGGCATGGTCCCTTAAAATAAAAATGAGGCATGTCGCCTTCAAGGACAAGCCACTAAGTTTGCACTCAATGAACATGGCCAACTTTATAAAAGGTCGATCTCTGGACCGCCCTTGAGATATCTAAATTACAACCAGGATTATGAGATCTTACAAGATATCCATGTAGGCATGTGCAGAAACCATTCAAAAGGAAGATCATTTGCCTATAAGATCATCTGATACGAATACTTTTAGCTCACTCTATTGAAAGATGCTGTTGATTTTGCTAAAAATGTCTATTATGCCAAGTCCACTTGAATCTCTTACACCAACCCATTGTGCCCATGGTCAATGTTCAGATTGCTTGGCCATTTGATCAGTAAGGGATCCACATTCTTGGATCATTGCTAATGGCAATGGGTTATAGAAAGTTTATACTTGTAGCAGTTGAATATTTCACTAAATAGGTCGAAGCCAAACCTATCCCAAAGATAACTAACACGGCCATAAAAAATTTCATATAGAAAAATATTATCTGCCATTTTAATCTCTCTAAGAACCTTATCTCAGACAATGGGATGCAATTTCATAATAGAAACACCTAAAATTGGTGTGAGGCCTTAGAGATCACCCAATATTTTACCTTAGTAGGGAATCCTCAATCGAACGACCAAATAGAGGTAACGAACAGAACAATCCTCAACTATTTGAAAGCTAGAATATAAAGAACTGAGTCAAGCTAGATAGATGACCTCTTTAAGGTGTTATGGGCATACAGAATCACCCCTTATACAACGACGGGTCATTGCCCTTATAGTTTAGTTTATGGTTTTGAAGCAGTCATTCCCTTTGAACTCATACAACACACAGCTCGAGTGTTCCCAAAAGAAAACTTGACTTGTAGATAATTGATAAATGGAGACAAGACGCCTATAACACCATATAATTCTATAGATTAAAGATGATAGAGAACTACAATAAAGAGGTTTGGCTACGCTATTTCAAGTAAGAGATCTGGTTCTCAAGAAGGTGGAAGTATCCAAGAATGTCGACAAACTTGACCCAAAATAGAAGGGGCCCTATACTGTCATCAAGGTATCAAAGCATAACATCTATCGACTTGCCAACATCAATAGGTATGAGCTTCCTCACCTATGGAATGCCATCAACTTGAAAAAATTCTATGTATAAAAATGTTTTGTAATCATTTGTGTATTGTTTGATATAAATACAGTTTTAGCAATACTTCTATCATTCACTTGTAATGCTACAGCAGCAAACACTCTTATTTGTCTCCTGTAACTTAAAATATCAAGTCAACCTCATAGTCAACCTAAAAAGCAACTTCAAGCTGCCAAACCAAGGCTTCTAAGCCCAAGTTTCAAGTCAACTTCGTAATCGACCCAAGAAGTAGCTCTAAGTTGCCAAACTACGGCTTTTTAGCCCAATATTTATAGTCGACCTTGTAGTCAACCAATGAAGTAGTCCTTAGCTATCTTTTCGAGGAGTTAAAAGTTTATTAGATGCACATAATGGTCGACCCTATAGTTGACCCAGTCAACAGCTTCACACTAATGATTAAAAGCCTTTTAGTGCCCATGTTCGATTATAATCAATCAGACTAAGTCAAATCACGACATCCTGCCAATATTTATATATTGACCACATAACCAAGTGAGAACTTGCCATTTAGTCATGTTTATCTAAACAATGATTGTAAAATTCAACCACAAATTCTACAAAGGTAATAACCGCAATCAACCCTAAACTTTATTATAGGGTTTTAAATTAATTAATTTGATTGTCAACCATCCATATTCAACAAGACCATAGGCATAAAGCAAAGAAAATGCAAAAGCATTAGCTACACATAGATCAAAATAACATTCTATTTCATTGAACAAAATCTTCATTATAGTTGGAGTACAACCTTCATTGACAATAAAAAAAAAGAAAAGATTATAAAAGTGCAATATTACCCATACTGAGTGACCACAATCTTGGGCAGGTAGAAACTTCAATTGTTGCTCAACCCTGTACCTTCCTAACCTGCCTGTGCACCCTCTTCGATAGTGTCGTTGAACTTATCACTCAATAAAATTAGCACTACTGCCCTTGGCTCAGGCATTGTTGATGCAATAGGGAAAATAGCTTGGGTTGGCTGCAAAGGCCCCACCTCATTGACCATATAATAGCTTAGGCTAGCTATGAAAGTCCTACTTCATCGACCATAAAATCCTCAGAGTGTAGCATATACTCACCTGCATCGACTAGGCCATCTCAAATCTCAAAGGCAAAGTCATTGGCGAACTCAAACTCTTTTGCTATGATGGTGAGCCTCTTTAACACCTCTGCATGCACTCTGTTAAATAGCGGTCATGGCCTCAATTGGGATGTTTCCTCTAACGTCCCCTTCAATCACAGTCTTTTTAGGCGAGGGATAGGCTCACAGCTGCTTGTTTAGGATAGGACTGATATAGTCCTTATCCTTTACCTTAAAGATGTAGCTTAAATACTCAAGCTACTTAATAGTTTTTGCAAAGGCAATTCTTACATCATCGAGTGAGAAGACTACATTGAGTAGAGCATAAATTGTTGCATTATTTCCCTTCACATCAGTAAAAGATTTCTAAAGAATTCTTCTCGAGCCTCCTGTAATGCAGCATTGTTCCTTATCATTCGACCAGAGTCGTAGCTCTGCTACACGTCTAGTCTAGTATTGTGAAGCAGCTCATCTATCTAGCTTTTCTCTTAGATGGCCATAACTAGCTGCTAATCCTTTATATTGAGCTATCTATGGAGGTATGCAATCTCTTTATTTAGTTGGTTAATGCAGAGTTGGGATAATTCGAGCTGTGCTTTCAATGTATCCATATCTCTGCCCTTATATAGCTGCTCCCAATCGGCTAGTGTCAACTCTGACAAGTGATACCCAAGCTGGCTCACTTGAAAAGAAAACTTATTCATTAGAAAGGTGTGATCAGCCAGAAAAAGAGCATTCAATGAGAAAATTATTGACAATATACTTATCATGTTACAGTGGTACGTTAGAGCCTTGAGCATGCCGACTTGGCTCTAGTCCATATATTTTCTCTGGATAGACACGAGAGCCCAATGCCATGCTTTTGAGTATAGTTTCCTCAGTCAACCTTGATGCCATTATGGAAGTCGAGTTGTGGATGACCATGTTCAATTTTATCTTAAACTTACGTGCTGGCAGTCAAGGCAGTTGAAACAACACCCTGTTACTGTACTTTCTAAATAGGTCATGGCTAGTGACAACTTTCTCTTTTCCTTTATCATCCGCTAGCCTCTTTGAAGTGGGACCTTCCTGTTTAACCATGGGTCTTTTACCTCAATCGATGGGGCTATTATCTATCATCACCACTGGTCGAGAGAAGAAATGCCTCATAATTGATTTCATGCCATGGGGTATAGGGGTTACAGTCAAAGATGCTGGAGTTGCAGTTGGGGCAGTGGCCTAACAGTAAGTTGTTGTTGCTTGGCAGCACTTTTCATTCCTTTGAGCATCGACTATCACTTTTTATCTTGCTCTACTTATTATTTCTTCTCAATTTGCTAATACAATACAAAAAGAAAATAATTAAACTTAAGTAGAAAGATTAAACAATGAAACAGAATTATAACTATTGATAGAGAACTACCTAGTCGATCACCTGTAGCCCAGTTCAGCTCGACCAGTAATAAGATAGCAAACACCAAATACCACTTCTCGATCAACACTGAGGCCTTTATTTGGCCAAACTCAACAAGGTTTTGAATGAACTTGTTTGGCCAATTGGTAGTTGAATTTCTCGACATCTCAATGTGCCCTCTCCACCACCCCCTTGGTATATTAAACCCCTTAGGCCCTCGAATGTAAAGAAATTGCTTCTTCCACTTCTAGCTGTAGAAGGAGGATAAGGTCATTAAGAACTTTTGACGCGATTGTGCCATGAGGTAATAGAACCCAAATTCTTTGGTGCTACCTGACCTTTGGGACATTAGGAGCTGGAAGAGATTGGAGAAGTTGGCGAAGAAAGTTGGCTAGTTAAAGAGGTACATTAGCACGACAAAGCTATATATAATTGGAAAATAGTTGGGAAGGAGTTGCATTATGCTGACCCTAAACCACTTAGGAGGTCGACCACATCTAGTGCTAGAGAAAACCTAAGCCTATATTTAAACCTCTCTTCAAAAACCATAATTCACCCCTTTGAAGATTGATGCATCCTATCCTGGGGGTTGGGAGCTAATAGTTCATACTCCATGGAGATATGGTAGAGCTCCCCAATATGAACTAAATTAGTTGGGGTAATTTTTTAAATAATTTTACTATAGCGGTCAGGGGTGAAAAGTCAACCACGTGACTCTGGCACCTTATTGTACCTCATTCCCCGAAGCAGCCCTCTCGTCACTCAAGCTACTAGAGGTTGAGCTTGACCTTAATGAACTACTAGACATAATTCTCACCTTTCCCATGGAGTTGTGCCCCTTAGGACCTAGTGTCCTTGCTATCTGAAGTAGTTGACATATTCAGCAAGCAATCGAAGAAAAAGTAGAAGTGGGAAGGTAAAACCTATAGGCAATTATCAAAACTCTAAAGGCTTGGAATGGAAAAAAAATACTATTAATTCAAAGCTCGACTAGACTAATTGCAGTAAAAGTATAAAATGAGTAATTTCACCGTGTCTATTTAAAGGCATTCAGATGCAAGAATTCAACTGATGGTAATAATTATATAGCTATCTTTTGGTGCTTCCTACGTCTTAACATAGCAGGTGTATTAAATGCACCAAACCCTAGTTGAATGTCCAAAACTATCAGTCAACTATGTATCTACTCCTTGCTTCTTCTCGTTGATATGCTCAATCAGGACCACGAGTGAGGGAGAACTTATGATATGGGATAGTCTAACTAGCCTAGCCCAATAGTTATTAACTCCAGGGTATATTTCTAAGCTCACTTTGCATCTAAAGCCTAACTACGCTCCCAGACCTGGTTGGGCCATCGAACATCATCTCTATAATAACCTAAACTAAGCCACTTGACCATAACCTCCAAATCAAGTGGATTATTGTCAACCTTACCTAATGTGAGGCTTCAAGCTACCTATTCCTTTCAAGTATTTCTCTAATTGACCACTGTTGACCAGACTGCTCACTGCAGCACCAAATCATATCTCTGCCGTATTTAAAACTTTGATAGTCAGCAGATCTCTGCATTAATGGCACATGCCACCTCAGTACTACCTCTGCCACTGCCTCTCTCAGGAGGCACGTCTTTAGAATACTATTATTATAATAGTTCCCTGCAAACTAATGAGATTGGCCTTATATAAATTATTACCTTATAAAATAATCTTAATTGAATAATATTTGCTATATGGCCACCTTCATCTTATGCTCTGTTATAGTTCACTTGCATTTGGATGAAGTCCTTAGGTCACCTAAGACTATGGGACTTGATTTGGTGACCATGGAACAAGTCTCACATGTTCGTGATCTTAAATCTTCCAAGTCATATGATTTTATATAATGGGGCATCTAATATTCGGATAGGCTTACATTAACGATGCATAAATGTAAAGCTTAGAGATTACTCTATTCTATGAACAACTGTATAGATACAGATGTATTTAGTAGGTACTTGTTAAAGAACAAGGCATTGAAGACACACCAAAAAATCCACTAGATAACTGAAGTGGCAAATTAGTAGTGGCTAGTTCTCTTGCTTATGCTAATGCATATTATTAATCTTTTGATATGAGGATCTATGATAACCTTGTGTTCGATCCTCATGCTTTGACTCATCCTTGACCACTTAGTGGGCCTTTCAAGTTGAGATTAGATATGAGCAACTTGGAATGGAGGTTTATGAGATCATAGATGAAATCCAACTCCTCGCTATTGTAAAGGGTGAGTAGATCTTCTATGTATTCTATAATGATCAATTCATAAAAATCCTTGCACAAGGTGGTATGAAAATTTAGAAAAGGAGTTTTCCAAAGGTGAGGTCCCACAAACAAAATTGAACATTGAGAATAGAGATATAATATCGAGGCTATTAGGGAACCGACAAATATCTTGCCCTAGGCCTCTTTTACAAAATAAGAAAGAAAGGACCATATTTGCATGGCACGCGTAGAATGATGATGGTTCTCTAGAATTTTTATTTTGGCCAATTAGTTGGACTCTATGGGCTTGACGTTGGACATTGACCATGGAAATTAGGTGCTCTTCAATTAATGAAATTAATTAAATTAAGTTGACTAGTTTAAAGGGAGTTTTAAATTAGAATGAATATAAGATTCTCAAAGGTTACATGGATTTGTGAGCCCATGTCCAATGAATGGTAAAACCTATTAGGTCACACAAAAAATCCAATTAGCTTCCTAATTGATGGAGAGAATTTTCTAAGGAGTTAGAATAGGATCTCTCCTAATGTGCTGAATTTTGGTGCCAGTTTGAAGGTCAATTATGACTTGATTGATTTAAGTGTTAAATTATTCAATTAATTTAAGAGTTACCATTAATTGGTCAAGTTAACTTAAAGAGTTAAGTTAACAATTGAGCTTAAAGAGTTAAGCTAGTTTGACTTAAAGAGTTAAGTTAAAAGGATAATTAATTAAATTAAAGAGTTTAATTTGATTAATTAAGAGAAATGAATTTTGGAGGAAAGACTCAAATGAAATTTGTGATAGCATCTTAATTAATTTGAAATGAAATTTCAAATGTAATTAAGATGCAAGTTAAATTAAAATGAAATTTGGATTCCATTTTTGCCAGCTAAGCGCCCCATTGGCTGCCTCTTCTCTCATAGAATGCATGATGCCACCTTAGCACCACACAATTCCACATCTATATATAGATATAGATGCGGCCTTAGCTAGAGAGAGAGAGATACATGTGTTTTAGGTGTGAAGGATTAGATTCTTCATTTTCCTCTAAAAAAAAAAAAAAAACAAAAGCAAAAACCATATGCAAGCTAGCATTTCATGAGTTGAAAGCTTAGATTCTTTCTTCTTCCTCCTCCCAATTTTTGGTCTCCTTCATTATCAATTCTCTTTTCCTATTCTAGCTTATGGACTAGAGAACTAGGAATTCTCATTAGTGTGTGGACCTTTTCAATAAAGGCAAGACATGTGGCTTGCTCAGTTTTTGGAGATCTACCTGCGTGTGGTCTAACTTTGCAATTTTCTATAGGACGTTCTAGATAGCCGATTGATCTAAATTTTGGACTGGAGGTTTTTCAATGTATTTTCTATCTTCATTAATGTTTCCAAAATATTTTAAGGCAATTTAGTAGGGTGATCGTTGCAATCTTTCTCTATGCCACAAGCAGGTAGATTCCAGAATCAATAAAGTGTTCACTTGTTTCTTCTTGGATTTGCTTATCAAGGTAATCCTCTATCTAAATCTAAATCCAAGTCATGATTTGATCCTTTTTTTTCATGTTGGCACTAGTTACTTTATGTTTTGAAGTTTTAATTTTAGATCATGGTGCCTATCTTGCCTTCAAATAGTATCAGAGCTTAAATCATGCTTAGATTTGAATTTTGTTTGGTTGATTGATTCATGTGATGGAGTGATCTTCATCACCATATTGTTGATTCAATTGATGGATTGAGAATTTAGTTGATTTGTATATAACTCCTTGATTGATGAATTGAAAGCATGCTATTATGTGATTTAAGTGTTAATTCATGTAGTTAGTATGTTTTAATTCAAAGTGATTATTGTTGAATGGTGATTTGACATTAATTGATGTTATATATTGATGTAGTATGTTGATTTCTGACTGAAAGAGTTTTGGTCAATTTTAGATCTAATGTAATTGGAATTTCATTGGAGATTTTGAAGAATTTGATTATTGTTTTTCCTAATTTTTGAAAGCATGTTTTGAGCACTTGAATTTTTAGTTTTAAAAGGTGTTTTAAATCTGGAAATTAATCTAAAATGTGTGTTATAATGTTGAGAACATGTGCCAAAATTGTTGTTGCATGAAAGTTGAGTGGATAACACACATGGCAAACCATAAACCTCAAAAATAGGGGCTATTAGCAATCCCTTCGGCGCTGGCTGGGTAGTGTGCGCATGCTATGTGCATAGGCTACCTAGCCATGCAACAAGGGCTGCCAGTAGTCCGGCTTAAGGGGTATTTAGTAAGCTTTGAGTTGTTTTCTCAACTCCTTTAATGCTCAACAAGTTTTTGCACTACACATATTAGTTGCACAAGTATTGTGCTATGTCTCAAAATTATGTTTGACATATTTGAATGCTTTTGAAAATTGGTTAAAGTTTCTCCAATTAATGGCTTAAGTGTTATGTTTGGTTTAATTATTTGTTTATGAGATAAGCATTTAATTGTTGGAATTAATTATTAATTCTAGATTTATTTATTGTTCATTTAATTATTGAATGAAAGGTGATGATCATGAGCCTTTTAAATTGATTTTATTTGTTTTAAAGTTGTTGAAATGGGTTGTATTAAATGGGGCTTGCATGTCCTTTGTTCTATCTTGTAAAAGTTATGAGAGTAGAACCACTGGGAGTGAGGATTTTCATTTCATGTAAATATTGCATGGTGCAAGGAGTCCAATAAAGGTATAGAGGCCATTTGAAGACCTATGAATATATGGGATATGCTCATATAATAGTTTAGTTTAATTCAACCTATTTAAAATCAATTAAAGTGATGCACCTATAGCTCTAAGTGTATCATTTGGTTAAACATATAGCATCCCACCTTAAGAGCATGCTAAGCGTATTTACTTATTTATGCTTTCCATATTCTATTGATGTATGAAATACATGATTAGGATATAGAAAACCTAAATAAGAAGATAAAATGATGAGATTTTTGCAACCAAAATCCTCTACTTAGAATGTCTAAGCATTTTCAAATATTAAGTCAAAATGGATACAAATTAAAAGAGTTTTAATTAATCCAAGACTTCCACCAATAGTGATGCCATGATGATGCTACCAATTTTGTGTGATGGCACTCTGTCACGAAGGTCACACTTAGGAGAAAAGCTGTGAGCATACACTTAGCATAAGATACACTTTTGACTTGGGAACCCTCACGCATTGACACTTAGTTACGAGGGATGTTGTGAGGCTATCTTGAGACAAAGTTTGATTGGTGGGTTTGACTTAACATATAGTAGTATAAATGGCACACAATCACGTGGGTCTATATGAAAAATGAGGCAAAATATATCATGAGTTGCATGAGATGTAATTAGCAAAAGTTGCTTACCGTTCAATTGCTCGTGGATGGCACTCGATCACGGTGGTCTATTGGCAAGTCATTGGGGTCTTGATTCTTACTAGAAAATATGATTTTTTGAAATCTTCTTAGGGGTGAATGATTTGATAAAATAGTAGGAGAAGAACATGCTTGAAAGACTATGAACATATTTTTTTTAATATCAAACTTAATCACATACTTATTCTCTTTTTACGCCTCATGTAGATTTTTGAAATCTTCAACAAAAAAATGGCTAAAAATCCACTTGCAAGGATTTTGGAGACTAATAAACTTACTCGGCCCAACTTCCAAGATTGGTTGAAAAATCTTTAGATAATTCTTGACTCCGATAAGAGGATATATGTTCTTGATCAAAGTCCACCGGACACTTTAGGTGATGATGCAACTAATGAGGTTCATGAAGTGTTCACAAAATTTTTGGATGATGATCTATAAGTTAAATGCCTCATGTTGGCATCCATAACTAATGAGCTCCAAAAGACTTATGAGCACATGAAACTTGCTTCTGAGATCTACTTGTACCTACAAGAGTTGTAGGTGTTCAAAAAAGATACGAATGGTTCACTCTATCTAAGGAGCTCTTTAGGACAAGGATGAGTGAAGGGGCAAGTGTCTATGATCATGGGCTAAAGATGATTGGACTCATCAAAAAGCTTGGACAACTTGACGTGATCATGTATAATGACCATTACATGGATTTGATCTTCCAATTGTTGCCACCCTCGTTTGACCAATTCATTGTGAACTTTAACATGTCCAAGCAAATGATTATGAACAACGAATTGGTAAACATGTTAGTGACCACGATGATGAGAAATGAAAAACCTCTTATGATGGCATCTACCTTCAAGTTGAAGGGTGTTGCCTTAAAAAATGAGGTAAGAGGAAGAAGAGTTTTTCCTCGAAGGGGAAGCAACCTAAGAAGAGTTCTTGGGAGAGTTAAGAAGAAGGCTAAAATTGATGCAAATTATTTCCATTGTGGTGAAAAGGGTCATTGGAAATGAAACTGCAAAGTTTACCTAGCTACTCTTGAGAAGAGTATGTATTTTTTTAAGATACATTTGATAACTAATTCTTCATCATGGGTATTTGATATCGCATGTAGTTCTCACCTCTGTTATTTTTTACAGGAGATGGAAAGAAGAAGGAGTCTGCGTGAAGGGGATATGATCCTCTACCTTGGAAATGGAGCAAGAGTTGCGACCGAGGTCTAAGGAGAAATAACACTAGACTTAGGAAATTCTTATATTGTTCTTGATTCAATTTACTATGTGCCTAATCTTTTTAAGAACATTGTTTCAATTCCTATTTTGGATAATGAAAGATTTAATTTTTCAATATCAAATGGGAAATTGAAAGCATTGAGGAACAGTTCCTTAATTGCACAAGGTACATCAGTTAATAGATTATACATGCTTCATTTTCCCACTACTCTAATTCATGCTCAAACAAATAAGAGGAAGCAAGATATCCAAGAAGATGCTATTTTATGGTATACAAGACTTGGCCATATCTTTAAGAATAGGATGAGTAAGTTGGAAGCTCTCAAAGTACTAAAAGTTAGTGGCATTACAATCCTTCCCACTTGTGAATCTTGTTTGAAGGGAAAAATGACCTAGGCTCCCTTTGTAGGACAAATGGAGTGATCCACAAGTCTTTTGAATTTGATCCATATGGACATTTGTGGACTACTAAAGGTTAGTGGGAGAAATAGCTATTCTTTCTTCATCATTTTCACTGATGACCATAGTCAGTACAGACATGTGTATCTTATGAAGTATAAGTTCGACGCCTTTGAAAAGTTTAAAAAGTATAAGAATGAAGTAAAAAAGAATAATGGACTTAGTATTAAAGCCCTTTGATCTGATCGATGGGAAGAATACTTAAGTGCCGAATTCTTGGATTATCTTAAAGAGAATAAGATTCTCTCTCAATGGACTCCACATGGCACACCTCAACTTAATGAAGTAGCCAAGAGGAGAAATTGTACCTTATTGGTCATGGTACATTCTACGATGGGTTTTTCTGATGTACCCATATCCTTTTGGGGATACGCCTTAGCAATGACTGTGTGGCTATTAAATGTAGCACCTTCAAAGTCAGTACCAAAAACACCATATGAGATATGACATGGCAAAGTACCCTCTTACCACTATCTAAAGATTTAGGGATCTCTCACCTACATGAGATGAATAGTGGGGGATAAATTGGATAGTAGATCTATTGTGTGCAAGTTTGTGGGATACCTAAGAGAGTCTATGGGCTATTACTTCTATGATCCCTCGAAATAAAAGTTATTTGTCTCAAGGAATGCCTACATTTTAGAAAAAAAATTCTATTAGATAGAAAAGGCATGATCATTGAACCTGATAAAGTTCAAGATGATCAAGAAATCCCACAAGCAATGGAAATAATAGAATTACAAAAATTTAGTACACAACCTCTAAGAAGGTCAGACTAAATAAAGAAGCAACCTTAAAGGTTTAGATTTCTTCATGAGATGGGTCAATTAGATGATGATCTAAAGACCTATCAGAAAGCTATGTCGGACATAGATTCGAGATATTAGCTTGATGCCATGAGATTTGAAATGGGCTCCATATACTCAAACAAAGAATGAATTTTTGTAGATCCACCAAAAGGAATAGTTTCTATTGGTTGCAAGTGAATTTTTAAGAAAAAACTTGGGGTAGGTAGAGAAATAGTGACTTTTAAGGTACGAGTAGTGGCAAAAGGTTACACTTAAAACCTGATATCGATTTTGAGGAAATTGTTTCACCAATCACTATGCTAAAGTCCATTTGAATCTTACTAGCCATAGCTGCATATTATGATTATGAGATATAACAAATGGATGTGAAACCGCTTTCCTCAATGGTGACATTGAAGAAGAAATTTATAGAGCAACCACAAGGTTTTACATCTAAAGGGAGTAAGCAAAAGGTTTGTAAGCTCCAAAGGTCCATTTATGGACTCAAACAAGCATCCCAAAGTTTGAACATACATTTTGTCAAAACAGACAAATTGTTTAGCTTTATCAAAAATGTGTATGAACCATGGTGTACAAAAAGGTTAGTGAGAGTGTAGTACAATTTATTGTGGTTTATGTTGATGACATCCTTCTCATTAGGAATGAGGTAGAAATGTTAGAGTACACTAAAGCATGATTATCTACACAATTCTCAATGAAGGGTTTAGGAGAAGCATACTAGGTATTAGAAATACGTATCTATAGAGATAGATCGAGGAGAATGCTAGGGCTTTCCTAAACCCCGTACATTGACAAAATACTATAGAGATTTCGTATAGAAGAATCAAAGAGAGGATTTCTTCCCACAGGATACGACATTCATCTCTTTAAGTCTATGGCCTCTAAGACTGAGGAGGAGAAATGAAGGATGTCCTAAATACCTTATGCCTCGATAATAGAGAGCATAATGTATACGGTTTAATGTACAAGATCGGATGTGGCACACTTGTTAAGTGTTATGAGTAGATTCCAATCTAAATTCAATGAAAGTTACTGGATGGCCGTAAAAATAATCCTTAAGTACTTGAGAAGAACTAAGGACTCGTTTTTAGTGTATGATAATAGAGAATTGAAACTTGAAGGGTTTTTGAATTTTAGTTTTCAATCCGATGTAGATGACCTCAAATCCACTTCTGGATTCATATTTTGCCTTAATGACGACATGATAAGTTGGAAAAGTTCCAAGCAAGACACTACAATTGACTCAGCCACATAAGTAGAATATATTGCAACTTTGAAAGCTGCAAAAGAAGGTATTTGGATGAAAATTTTCATTCAAGAGTTGAATATAGTATCTAGCATTATTGAGCCAATTGTTATCTTCTATGATAACAATGGGGTAATAGTGCAAGCTAAAGAGCCAAGATCACATCAGCGATCCAAGCACATATTGAGGTAATATCATTTGATCTGGGAGATTATTGATAGAGGCGATATCCAAGTTGAGAGCGTTGCCTTAAAAAAGAACATAGCAAATCCATTAACAAGGCCCCTATCACAAAAGATCTTTGAAGAACATCTTAAGAAGATGAGTTTGAAGGCCATGGGGCATTGGCTTTAGGGCAAATGGGAGATTATTGGAATAGTACCCTACAAACTAATGAAATTGGCTTTGTATAAATTATTACCTTGTAAAATAATCTTGATTGAATGATATTTGTGATATGGCCACCTTCATTTTATGCTCTATTATACTTCACTTATATTTAGATGATGCCCTTAGATCACAAAAAACTGCAGGACTTAGTTTCGTGACCATGGAACAAGTCTCACATGATTGTGATCTTAAATCTTCCAAATCCTAGGATCTTATGAGACAGGGCTTCTATGGATAGACTTATTATAATGCATAAATCCAAGGGTTAGAGATTTCTCCATTACATGAGCAATTGTATAAGATACTTGTGCATATTAATGGGGGTGCTTGTTATAGAACAAGGCACTGAAGACCCACCAAAGAATCCACTAGATAGCCAAAGTGGCAAGTTGGTAGTAGTTAGTTTTTCTACTTATGTTAGTGCTTATTTTTAGTCCTCTAACTTGAGGATCCATGGAAACCTTGTGTTCGGTCCTTATGCTTTGACTCAACCTTGACCACTTAGTGGGAGTTTAGGTCGCGATTGGGTATGAGCTACTTGGTATGGAGGTTTGTGAGATCTAAGACGGAATCTGACTCCTTGCTATTGTGAAGTGCGAGTACATCTCCTATGTGTTATATAATGATCGATTCTTAGAAATCCTTGCGCAAGGTGGTATGAAAATTTAGAAAAGGAGTTTTTCAAAGATGAGGTTACACAAATGGAATCAAACATTGAGAATAAAGACCTAGTTTCGAGGCTATTAGGGAGTTGACAAATATCTTGCCCCAAGCCTTTTTTCAGAGATAGGAGACGAAGGGACTGTATATTCATGGCATGTTTAGAATGATGATGGTTCTCTAAAATATTTATTTCAGCCAATTAGTTGGGCTCCATGGGCTTAAGGTTGGACATCGACCATAGAGATTGGGTACTCTTCAATTAATGAGATTAATTGAATTGAGTTGACTAGTTTAAAAGGAGTTTTAAACTATAATGAATATAAGATATTCAAAAGTCACAAGTAGTTGTGGGCCCATGTCCAATGAATGGTAGAACCTATTAGGTCACACACAAAATCTAATTAGCTTTCTAATTAATGGAGAGAATTTTCTAAGGAGTTATAATAGGATCTCTCTTGATGGACAGAATTTTGGTACCAAGTTTGAAGGTTAATTTTGGCTTGATTGATTTAAGTGTTAAATTAATCAACTAATTTAAGAGTTAAATTAGACCAATAATTATGGAGTTAATTATTTGGTGCCAACATGGCCATCAATTGGCCAAGTTAACTTAAAGAGTTAAGTTAACAATTGCACTTAAAGAGTTAAGCTAGTTTAACTTAAAGTGTTAAGTCAAAAGGATAATTAATTAAATTAAAGAGTTTAAATTGATTTATTAGGATGAATGAATTTTGGAGGGAAGACTCAAATGAGATTTGAGATAGCACCTTAATTAATTTAAAATGAGATTCCAAATGTAATTAATTGTAATTAATTTAAAATGAGATTCTAAGTGTAATTAAAATGCAAGTTAAATTCAAATAAAATTTAGATTCCATTTTTGCCACCTAAGCACCTTCTTGGTCGCGCCCCTCTCATGGAATGTGTGATGCCACCTTGGCACCACATAATTCCACATCCATATATAGATATAGATGAGGGCTTGGCTAGAGAGAGAGATACATGTGTTTTAGGCGTAAAGGATTAGTTTCTTCAAAAAAAAACAAAAAAAAACCCATGTGTAAGCTAGCATTTCATGAGTTGAAAGCATAGCTTGTTTCTTCTTCCTTCTACCAATTTTCGGTCTCCTCCATTATCAATTTTCTGGTCCTATTCTAGCTTATGGACTAGAGAACTAGGAAGTCTCATTCGTGTGTGTACTTTTTTAATAGAGGCAAGACATGTGGCTTGCTCAGCTTCTGGAGATCTACTTGCACGTAGCCCAACTTTGTGATTTTCTATAGGATGTTCCAAATAGCTAATTAATCTAAAATTTTTGACTAGAGGTTCTTCAATGTGTTTTCTATCTCTAGCAATTTTTTCAAAATATGTTGAGGTGATTTAGCAGGGCGATCGTTGCAATCCTTTTTTTGTGCCACAAGTAGTAGATTTTGGAATCAATGAAGTGTTCACTTATTTTTTCTTGAATTTTCTTATCAAGGTAATTCTCTTTCTAAATCAAAATCCAAGGCATGATTTGATCCTTTTTTTCATGTAGGCACTAGCTACTTTGTGTTTTGAAGTTTCAATTATAGATCCTAGTGCCTATCTTGCCTTAACTATTTTTCCAAAAAAGTGGGAGGTGGTGCCACCTGGAATTGTACAAGGATGAGAAATGATTTATTACTTCTAGGTAAGGACAAAAGCCCACTACACTTGATAGGGACATCTTCGACATATCATCCACCTGAAGAAGGCTATAAATACCCTGTTGCTAGCTACCCTTCAGGTATGCCATTTTTACTATATGCTCTTACTCTGCTACTCAATTTCCTTACCGACCAGTACTAACTTAAGCATCAGAGTATGTTAGCCAGGGACTTCTCGGCTAGTCTGACATTTGCTAGTGGTTGCAGATCTTAACCTAGGAAGATTTACTATTGGATCATTCAACCACCCTAGTCGAGTTAGCCTAAACACAATCCAATCTAATAAAACAGCTTTCAAACTCATTAGGTAATATATATGTGTATATTTTAAATTATATATATTTAATTATATAATTAATCTTTTTATGCTTTTAACATGAATAAATTATGATGGGGGTAAAAGTTGTATTTACTAGTTTAGGCTAGGTTATTGATAATCGACCTACGTAGTTGAGTGAGTGTGCTTTCAATGTAGCTAGGTTGAGTTTTGCAATAACTATCAAACGTTAGGCTAGTCGAGGTGTCCTTGGCTAAGGCACTCCAATGCTCAAGTCAGTATTTGGTCGACTAAGAAATTGAACAATAGAGTGAGGTCTTTTAGTGAAACAAGAATACCCATGAGAGGCTAGCAATAGGGTATTTATAGCCTTTTATAGATATTTTATATGTTTAAGATGCCCTTGACATTCAAAAAGGGCTTTTATCCTAATGTAAGGAGTATTACGTCTTCTCACACTTGAGTACTACTCCAAATAGTTTTATCTTCAGCTTTCAAAGGTAGGATAGTACACAAAGGTGCAATTCCTCCTGCTTAGAATGGTAAGATGGGCGGTACTAGGGCGGCATGTATCATTAATACGGAAACATGCCACTTGCTATAGTATTAAATGGGGGCATAGAAGGGATTCTATAGCAAGTTGACCTATCGGGTCGACATCCAAGTTAGAACATAAATTGTTTACATTCCTATAGGACTGGTTAACCTCATCTGTTCGACCTATGCTTTAGTTGAGTAGAACCAATGTTGTCAAGGGCATGGGTGTGGACCAATTTTGAGAGGACAAATGAGGTCGACACCAAGCTTGGGCCTTAATTATGAGACAGGCTTCACATGTCATACATGGGTTGATGGGTGTTGGGTGAGGCTTATTAGGCCCTCTAATATCATGAGTCCCCCTCACTTTCAAATTTCAATTAAGATGGTCAATAAAGGGATTGGGGAATAGAACATTGATAAATACCGGTGCTTAATCAATGAGAGTTTGCATAATCGACTAGAGTTTAGTGCACATTGAGCCATGCAAAGTTCCAATGATGGATGTGCTATTATTACAGCCATTTGGATTCTAGCACCTAGGTGTCTATAAATAAGCTTGGTTAAAACCTTTATTTTCACTGTTACTGCTCTGTGTCTGGTTGAGTTTTGTATTTATAGTGCTTTCTACCTACTGTTATGTGCCTTAGAGTTCATTGAAATTTTGTATGTTTTCTTCCTAGCTTATTTTGAGTATGTTAGGTGTGTATGATGATATGGGTAGCTAGGGGAGTGATAGTGAGGCTACAATGTCAGATCAAACTCTACTCCAAGGGAAGAATGATAGTAATAGCACATCGAGTAGCTCTTTGAGTAGTAGCTAGACCTCCAGTAGTTCGATTAATGAACGTGCTTTTGTTGAAAAAGATGGTGGCCTGAGTCATGTGCCACTTTCCCATGGCCAACATTTTACCCCCAACCATTTTAGTGAAATAGAATAAAAAATTATGTTTATCAACTTTGTACACATTAGGGAGCTCTATTATGTCCTTCATGAGTAGGAGTTAATAGTCCCCGATCATCGAGATAGAATGCATCAACCTTCCAAGGGGTACATTACTTTGTTCGAGAAAGCTTTTAGGTGTGGCCTTAGATTTTCTCTTACTCCAAAAATAGTCAACCTACTAACAGGTCTAAAGGTCTATATAACCTAACTGTTGCCAAATTATTTCTTGATAATATATAATTTCACAGTTCTCATACATTTATTCCACTAACCAGCTTTCTTTGTGAACTTCTCCAATCTTTTTCATCTTTTGATGTCTTGGAAGTTGGGTAGCACCAACGTGTCAGGCTTCTATTACCTCATTGCTTGACCTTGTTGAAAGTTTTTGGTAACATCGTCTTTCTTCTATGGCCAGGAGTGGAAAAAAGTACTTTTTATATGTTCAAGAGCCTGGGGGTTCAATATTCTGAGGGAGTAGTTGATAGGTTATGTTGAAATGCTTGGTAATTCAACACCAACTTAGCCCAATACTTTTATTCAAGATTTAGTCAAGTTTAGCTAGATGGAGGCTTCGATGTTTATCAAGAAGAAGAGTTTGGTGTTAGTTGGTGATAGTGGATGATTGACTAGGTAGAAAGCACTATTGATTTTATGAATTTACTTATTTGCATGTACCTTTATGTTTGATTGTAATCATTTCTTTTTCTACTGCCTTCTATGTTGGTAGATCATAAGGTGATAATGAACTATGTAACGAAAAAAACTTTAGCCCAATCATAAAAAAATGAAGAGCACCATCAGGCTATGGCACCTCGATGAGAAACTGCACTGGTCATGGCCCCATCTCCCTAATCCACACAACTATCTTTATCTATATCACTCGCTTGACCTGTGGCAACAATGGGTAGTAGCCCCACTGGTTAGGGTAAGAGATAAATGGTCGAGTAGGGAGGTCCTACTCAAAAGAGAGCTACAATTAAGAAGGGTAAAATTGTAGCATTAGGCCAACCCTCATGTTATGATATGTTTGGGTGGTACAAGGATAACATGTTGTTCCAACTAATAAAGCTATCGTATCCTTAATTTTAGATAGAGTTAGCCATGGCTGTGCATAATTCACTCTCAATGTTGTTGCCAGGGTCGATTGGTGCTGCCCTATTAGAGGTGATGATGGCCAGACTATTTGCGTTTGACCAAAGGAAGCTAATTAACCTAAGCTAGGATATTGTGCTCAAAGCCTTAGCCTACCACATAAATATTGTAAGTCTATGGTCGATTCACATATTTTGTCCAATGTTACTTGTTAGTCAAGCATAGTTTACTCATATAGAATTTTTGTGTTTTAGGTGAGCCAGTTGGGCTATTATTTTTATAGGAAATTGGAGCATGCTTTGGTTGATTAGGAGCAGTTGCAAGAAAGGAGAGATCTAGAGACATAGAGGGCACAGCTTGAGTCTTCTTAAGCTAGGGTTGAGCAGCTAATAAAGAAGGTTGAGGACCTCAATAATCAACTTGTGGCAAAGGATAATCAGTTGGTCCTTGCTATTACTAAGAAAAATAAGATGGATGAGCTTTTATATCAAGCCAGAATAGATGCAAAGTATAATTTAGCCATTCAGAATGCTCAAGTAGAATTTTATAGAAAGCTTCCGTTTATGCGATGAAATGTTGTGCAATAGTTTATGTTGTGCTTGGCATTTTAGGATGAGAGCATTATTTTCTCATTGGATGATGCTAATAGCACGTTCGACAACGTAGTAAAGTAGCTAGAGTATTTGGGCTATACTTTTTAAGTGAAGGATAAAGATCGTATTAGCCCTATTCTAGATGAATAGTTATAAATATATCCCAAGCCCAATGAGGCAGTTGTGAAAAAGAGAACTATAAGAAGTGCCCTGATTGGGCCCACTATTGAAGCACAGAGAAAGGAGGCCGTGGTGGTGAATAAGTTGGTCGTAGTTGCAAAGTAGTTTGATTTTGTGAATGACTTTACCTTTGAGATTCACAATAGCATAATCGACGCTGCTCAATTTTTGCCATCTTGCTAAAGTGATTTTGTGATCGATGAGGCATGATAATCTCGACTAGTCTTAGCTGTTATCTTACTTGCTACTATTAGGCCCGAGCAAGAGGCAAACAACCTTGTAGTTGTTCCCATCCCCTCTAGCAGTGAGCTTAATCAGGCCATAAAAAGGGGTGCTCGGAGGGCTTGGACAGAAAGCATGGAGTCAAGTAACTGCTGAAGTTTTATTACTTATATCTACTCACCTTGCAAAGCATGGCTTTGTAATTTCTTTTCTTTTTTTTTTGTGAGGTTGTAATCGAAAGCTTACAAACTAAATGAAATGTCATTTTACAGTCATCGATGTATACTAATAAGTTTTTCTTTTTATTTAATGCTTTTGTTTGTGTCAAATGTGGATTGTTGATGAACAATAATTTGATCACAGATGGCATAATGCCAAAAACAAGAATCATGATCAATTTGAATCGATGAATGCAAACATAATAAAATTGATCCAAGATATTAGTTGACTTTAAGGTCGATTTAGGCTATTGTCATTGTACTGAAATAAATAATCTTGTCAAAATGAACATATTAACTTAATGTTTCTTACAAAGTTGTCTCCAACTATAAGGTCTAATTTTTAGTTTGATACTAAATGAACTAATTGCAAGCATAATAATTAATCAAATTGTCATGATGTTTTCACAAGTTTTTCCTTGACTATGGGATCGAGTCTTTGATTGAGCCTATTAGTTTAAAGTGCTTAAATCATTTTGGTCATTAGGGTCGACTACAGACTTTAATTTGGTTTGGGTTACAAAGCCTTGATTCTATAGCTTGAAGTTGTTGTTTTTGTTGACTACTAGGTCAACTGTGAATATTGGGTTAAAGGGCCTCAATTTTGTGGCTTGAAGCCATGATTTATATTGACTATAGGGTTAATTGTAAGTGTTGGGCTAAGAAGCCTCAATTTGGCAGTTTGAAGCCATTATTTATGTCGTCTATAGGGTCAATGGCCAATGTTGGGCTGAGAAGCCTCGATTTAGTAGCTTGAAGCCATTATTTATGTCAACAATGGGGTCGACTACTAGTGTTGGGCTAAGAAGCCTCAATTTAATAGCTTGAAGCTATTGTTTATGTCAACTACGGGGTCAATTGTAAGTGCTTGACTTGTTTTGCATAGTTAGGGACATGCTTTAGTAATGTAACTGAATAGTTGTAGAAAAGTTAAAAACTTTATTTACATGATACAATATAATGGAGACTTGAAGTCTCTTCATACATAAACCTTCATTAGATTTATAGCATTCCAAGGTCGTGGGAGCTTGTTACCATCCATGTCTGTGAGTCAATATGCATTATGTTTCGATGCTTTGACCATAGAATAGGGTCCCTCTCATTTTCAATCGAGAGTGCCAATGTTTTTCGACATTTCTATTTTTTTGAGAACAAGATCCCCAACCTTGAAGCTGTAGGGTCAAACTGTTTTGTTGTAATACTTCATTATATTTGATCTGTAGCGTTGCATTATGTTGTAAGCTTCTTGTCGCAACTGGTCGATAGTTTCCAAGTAAGTTTCTTTTCAGAAGTGTTTTTGATTAGGTTGAAATGGCTCACTCAAGTTGTATATTATATCAATTCAGATGCCTCTGGATCACTCAAGCTGTATGTTTTTCATTCAAAACTGTAGACCAAAGCATAGGAGCTGTGACCTGTAGCTATTTGAAGAATGGTTCTATATGCCCATAACACTTCGGGGAGGTCATCTGTCCAGCACAATCTAGTCCCTTCCAGTTGTGTTTTAAGGTGGTCGATGATAGTTTTGTTTATCACCTTAGTTTGGCCATTAGCCTATAGGTTCCTAACCGAAGCAAAGTATTGCCAAATCCTTAAAGCTTTGGACTAATTTTTTATGTTTCTTCTTTGAAATTAGGTTCCATTGTCTGAGATTAGGACCTTGGGGAGACTAAAACTATAGATAACATTCTTCTAAATAAATCTCTTGATGGCCACATCAATTATTTTTGGGACTTCTTCGGTCTCGACCCACTTGGAGAAATACTTAACTGCAATAATATTAAATTTTCTTTAGCCTAATGTCTTTGGCAAGGACCTAACTATGTCGATCCCCCATTGGTTGAATGGCTATGCGACCTAAATGTTTACCATCGATGAAGCGGGTTAGTGTGGTATGTTCAAATGGACTTGGCAAGAGGGGCACCTTTTAGCAAAGTCGATGGCGTTGTTTAACAGTGTCGGCCAAAAGTACCCATATTTGATAACCTTATGTGCTAAAGATCATCCTGCATAATAATTTCCACAAATGCTTGCTTGGATCTCTTCTAAGACCTCATGGGCTTTGTCTAGATCTAAACACCTTAAAAGTGATCTAGAAATTAACTTGTTGTAAAGTTGACACTATTCGTCGAGGGAAAATTTTGCTACTTGAACTTCAAGCCTGCGTAACTCATTTTTATCTTCAGGAACTATTGTTTGACTTAGGTAGAGCATTATTGCATCTTAACAAGAAGGAGCATTTTTTTTAATGTTCTCCATAAAATTTGAGTCAAGAGTGCCTATGGCTGGTTTGTTGTGACCAAGAATGTTATTGTTTAATCTCTAGTCCCATTTGTTGAGCTAGCAAATTTGGATAGGGCATCAGCATGCTTGTTCTCCATTCAGGGTTCCTGGCTGAGGGTGAATTTTTTGAATAACTGCTTTAACCTCTTCACCTTGGCTAAGTATTGCTTCATCATGGTGTCCTTAGCTTCAAAGTTTTCTGCAACTTGCTGGGAATCTATGATTGCCACCAGCTGCTTGACCCCACAGTTTGTTGTTATTCTCATTCCTGCAAAGAGGGCCTAATATTTAGCCTCATTGTTGGTGATCAGGTAGTCGAGCTTGATTGCTCACTTTATACTTCTCTGCTAATGGAGAATGGAGTGAAATACCTATTCCCCTTTCTAAAGTGGTTGCTGACCCATGATATGCAAAGTCCACACAAGAGAGGTGTTACTATTCTAATTAGGGAGGTCAAGTCACTCAACAATGAAATTGGCTAAAATTTATGCTTTTATAGCTATTTGAAGTTGAAATGTGACATCAAATTCTCCTAATTCAATGGCCCACTTGATCAATCTTTCTAATGTGCATAGTTTTGAGAGCACCTATTTCAACGGCTAGTTTATCAACACTATAATAGTATGGGACTAAAAATATAGTTGTAGTTTTTGAGTTGCGATGATGAAGGCGAGAGTAAATTTCTAGATCTTCAGGTAGTTGTACTTTGAGCCTTGTAGTGCTTTGCTATAGTAATAGATAGGTCGATGATTTCCATATTTGGTCGACACCAAGACTGACCTAATCAAGGCTGCAGACATAGCTTAGTACATATGTATAATTTCTCCTAACTTTGGATTGGTGAGCATGGGTGGCAAAGATAAATATTGCTTGAGTTTGACCAAAGCTTGGTCGCACTATTCTGTCCATTAAAAGCCTAATTTTTTTGTGTTCCTAAGTATCATGAAGAAAGATAGGCTCTTGTCAACCAATCAAGTAATAAACTTACCAAGAGCTATGATCCTCTCGATTAGACGTTGTGCATCCCTGATTGTTTAGGGAAAGTAATGTCCAAAACTATCTAAATTTTCTGTGGATTTACTTCAATCCCCTTTAATTAACCATGTAGCCTAGGAACTTGCCTCCTCAAACCTCAAAGGTACATTTATTAGGGTTTAACTTCATGTCGAATGCCCACTATAGTATGGAAAATATGTGGTTATGGTTGAGTAGATGATTCTTAGCTTGCTCTATCTTGGCGATCATGTCATCGATGTACACTTCTATAAACTTTCAAATCTTAGTTTTAAACATAAATTTTACCACTCTTTGGTAAGTTGCACTTGTATTTTTGAGTCTAAACAACATAACCAAAAAATAGTAAACCCCATTAGGGACAGCAAAAGAGATTTCATCCCTATCCAAGGTGCTATGAGTATTTGGTAATAACCTTGAAAGGCATTCATCATACTTAATAATTCGCACCTAGCAGTAGAATCAACTAGCAAATTTGAGACAGGGGATAAGGATCTTTATGGCCAATTTTATTCAAATTGGTAAAGTCGTTACACATACATTGTTTGCCCTCATTCTTAGGGACAAGTACAATATTACAAAGGTAAGAGAGGTATTGAATTTCTATAATATATCATGTATCTAAGAGTTTATTCACTTTCTCTTCGATGATATGGCATGTCTCAGCATCGAAGGTCCTCATTTTTTGCTTTATTAGCTTGTACAAGGGGTTCATATTGAGGTGTTGGACAATGACACTAAGGTCAATTTTCTAGAGGTCAGATGCTTTCCATGCAAATATGTTGATATTTCTACATAAAAAATCAACAATAAGATACTCCAAGTGGTGACCCATGTCACTTCTGATCCTAGTAGGCTTTTCGAGATTCCTAGGTTCTGGTTCGATTGTTTTGAACTCCACGACGGGCTCAACTCTGGTATCTTCCAATTTTCTCTTTTTGCTCACCTGTCCTTTTTTAGGATTCACTATAGGGGCATCCCCCAAGGGTTTCAATTATGGTTGGCTCTTCTACTCAATGGTCTCGACTAAAATGGTATAGCAACACTATGTCTTCTTAATATTACACAAAATCTTGTCCGTGTCTGCTAGGGTTAAAAATTTGATTTTCATGTGGTAGGTCGAGATAATGGCCTAGAAGTCATTCAGAGTTGGTTGCCTTATTATAACATTGTAGGTGAGTAAGGCATTGATGACCAAATAATTAATCATGTGAGTTCTTCTGCATGGGGCTTTCCTAAATGATGTAGAAAGGTTAATAGAGTTCTTCGGGATGATTTTCAACTCCTACAAGCTGACTAGGGGTGTACGAATGATCTTGAATTTTAGCTGTCATGATTCATTCTTTTTAGGATTGACAAAAATATGATGTTGGCAAAACTATCGTTATTGACCAGGACCTTTCTTATTTCAAAATTGGTGATCTCAATAGATTCCATAATGGGGCATTCTATTTTGTGATCGACTACCTTATTTTGTAGATGGGCAAGGTTGGAATTTGTGAAAGAAAAAGGCTCTATGCTAGTGGAGAGCTAGAAAATTATTTCAATTAGAGTGAGCTTGGTTGGTTTGAGCATCCTCTGGGTCTATCTCCTGGTAGAATTGAAGTTACCCTAGTGGGTACCTCTGCAATCATGTTAGTAACTCCTCAAATGGGTGGGCAGGTATCTTAGGTAGGCTTTTTCCTTTTTTCTTCTCTTCTTAGGCTAATTGACCTTTCTCTACGGGGAGTTCGGTCAGTTTTACCCACTATTAGTTGGGCTCTTTTAACTACATACTTCTTAAGATGGCCTTGTTGAATCAACCTCTCAATTTCATCATGCCAATTGAAGTAGTCTTTGGTATTGTTGCCTCTTTACGTGCAAAAATGGCAGTATTTCTTTGACTTCTTCATCGTCCCAATTTTAGTTAGCTTCTTGAGCTTTTTCAAGAGATTATCGTGCTGGATAGCAAATTGTACTTCCTTCCTTAGGAGGTTGAGAAGGGTATAATCATGGAAGCATTTAATAGGTGATCGACGACCCTCTTTCTGCTATCAGTCATCTCTCTCCTTATTCTTTTTTTTGTTGACCTTCAAATTACCAAATTTGAGTTTATTCATCTCTTCCTGCATTATGTATCTTTCCACCAAGTTGAGTAGCTCTTTGATCGATTGAGGTTGTTCGTGTACCAAAGCATTGACATATTCCTTATGTCTGAGGCACAAAAAATGCACATTAATCAAAAACTCAATTCTTAGGATGTCAATTTTTAGCACTTTTGTATTAAACCTAGTGAAGAACTGCAGAAACTCTCCTTTATTTTGCTTGATAGCATGTAGATGAGTGTGAGGGTGCTTTACCTTCTCCAACTTGCAAACAGGTGCAAAAATTTATCACATAGTTGGTCATATGAGTAAATCAATGTTGGCTCAAGTTTTACAAACTAATTAAGAGCAATGCCCTAGAATGTGATCACAAGCATCTTAGCATGGATATATTCATTATGCCCATGCGGTTGCATCATGTGCTCAAGCTGGAGGAAAATTTCATTAGGGTTGATTGAGCCATCATATATGAGCAAACTTGTAGGGACTTTAGCATTGATAGTAATGCATTCCTTAATTATCTTCTGAATAAAAAGTTACTCCCTTTCTCGATGAAAATGAGGAGTGCCATCACCATATAGGTTCTTGTTAGGATTTTTTCTTAAAACCTCCTCGAGCCTTTGATTTAGATACTAGACTTGGTGAGAAACTTTTTTGTATTCCTCTAGATCAGCTTGGGTTAGGTTTCTATCCAATTGGGGTTTTGCTCATTCAACCCTATTGCACTACAAGGCTCAAATAAGTTGATCGCCATGATCAATGAAATCTACAATCTCTTCTTGAGGGTTTTTTTGGGGCTCATCTCTTAGAAAGTGCCTGGGGCTTTCTTCGCATTGGGGCAAAGGTTGCATGGTCTCTATTTGATCTTTTTCTCATTTAGTGGATTCTTCTTTCAATGGTGGGTTGAGGCATTGCATTGGCCATTAGCTCTTGCTGAATTGTATGGCGATTCAAGGTGGTGGAAAGTTAGATGGAGATTTGTGCAAAAATTTGCCCACTTATGAGTTGCATTAGTTTGGGCATGGTCAAGGTGACCATTGGGTTTGGTTGGGTGCTAGGCCCTAGTAAATCAATCTCTTGCTATGGTTGAGGATCAGGTGTTAGAGACTTCCTATTCTTCTCTCTCTCTAAAATGGCTTACCTAATGTTAACTATTTATCAATTGTAGATTCTAGTTTCCCACAAATGGCGCCAAATGATAGGGGTGAAGGCTGTATTTACTAGTTTCGGCTAGGTTGTTAATAATCAACCTACCTGGTTTAGTAAGTGAGCTTTCAATATAGCTAGGTTAAGTCCTACAATCTCTAGCAAACATTAGGCTAGTCAAGGTGCCCTCAGCTAAGGTACTCTGATGCTCAAGTCAGTATCTAATCGATCAAAAACATGAACAACAAAGTAAGGGCTTTCAGTGAAGAATGGCATATGTGTGATTGGTTGGCAATAGAGTACTTATGGCTTTTTCCAGATGGTTGATATGTTTAAGATGCCCTTAATGTTTAGAATGGAAGGCATTAGGTCTTCTCATATTTGAGTACTATTCTAGGTGGCTTTATCTTCAACTTTCATGGATAGAAAGAACAGTACACAAAGGTGGTGCTCTTCCTACTTGGCATGGTAGGATAGGCGTTACTAAGGTGGCATGCATCATTAATGCGGGGACATACTACCTGCCAGAGCATTAAATGTGGCAGAGAAGGGATTCTGCAGCAAGTTGACCTGCCAGGTTATCATTCAAGTCAAAACATGAACTGTTTACATTTCTATGGGGTTGGTCAACCTTATCTGTTCGACCTGTGCCTTGGTCGAGTAGAACCAATGCTATAGAGGGCATATGCACGGATTGAGTTTGGGAGGTTGAATGAGGTTGAACCAAGCTTACGCCTTAATCATAATACGGGCTTCGTCCATCGTACATGGGTCGATGGATGTTGGGTTGAGCCTATTGGGCCTTTCCATATCAAATTATTAGGCATACCATAACATAAATAATGACTAGATAAAAAGTTTTACATGTTGAGAAATGAGAAAGCATACAAACCAAACCACGACACCATAATTAAAATATATAGTACATAGTACTGATAATATAGAAAGTATAACAAAAAAAATAAAAGTATTCAAAATAAAGTATAGTGAATCTAATGCATAATAAGAAAAAGATAATAAACAACTAGCCTATCTAGCAAAACAACAACACCTAGCATTTATCTATTCCCTATATCTATGCAAAGTGTAATATTTGCTCAAGGTGACCAAGTAGTGCTATCATAAGTACTCCTACAAAAATTAGTGATATTTATACTACCTTCAAAGTCGCTAAGTTGAATTACTTGTATGGATCACGAACAACTATGTGCAAGAGTACGTTGGTCATGAAGAGGGGAAGAAGGACCAATATAACCATAGGTAGGGTAGGTGGACCACAAAGGGGATCATTCTCAGAATTCACATGATAATAGGTGCTATAGAAGCTTTGTTATCATCATCCAAGTTGGTAACCTCTACAAGTGAAAATATATCCCAACTAGATGTACAGTAGCTCTTCACTCAATAAAAAATGCCGATGTCTAGTGGTCTCTTGCAAGTAGCAAATGTGTTAAGCAATATAAAAATGACAATGTTAGCATGTTCATACTGTAATACACATACAATATAGTATTACAAATGTAGATAGCATATTACATATCACAATAGATAACATAAATAAAAGAAAATACATGCATGATGTATATGTACCTAATATTGCTCGTTGATCCTTAGTACATTAGTAGTGGGCTATGTTGCACTCCAAGATTATATGTATATTCAATAAATGCAAGTAGTATCTGCACAACAGCTAATTTTCTTCACCTTCAATATCTATACTTAAATTTCGTAGCTAACATTATGTGATGGCTATGGATGAAGATTATTGCACAATGCGGACAGAACAATGTGGTTAAAGAGGTTGTATTACTAACACCTATATCATGTGTAGTAATGTCATCTCCTCTTAGTCTAATACAGGTTGCAAAAAATATCATCAAATTGCTAGTTATGCATGCATAGTGGCATACTTGAGGTGAGGTATAAATTCAATATTGCAAAAGCAATATGATTATAGATGTTAGTCTCTATACCATACATGTGAGTGTGTTTGCATATAAGAAATAAAAAATAAACAAACACCATACAATATGTTAACCTTTTGATGATTTTGCATGAGTTTAAAAATTTTGATTATAATAATGTTTGCTACATGATTGATGTGAATTATTCACAAAAATTAGCTGAAACGTGCCTTCTGTTGTCTGATAATTATCATGTGCTGTCTAGAACTTATCTTTCCTTATATTGATTATGACAACATATCTTTATATTTAGTTAAGCACATCATATCTCTTATTTATGGAAGAATTATCGTGTTGTTGATCTTGTATTTAAGCATGTGCTCGTCATAGCTAGATTCAATGAACTTCTTGTATGGAATTTTTAACTGACGGTTCCTTTCTTTTTGTTGTCTTCTTTCCATTCGATAACATTTTAATGATTTAAGGAAAGAATATTTTTCTGCATGGACATATTAAATTAAATTCAAATAATTTGTAGAAATTCATGAGTCTCATTTGGAATCTGTCTTCCATAAATAACTGGAATCTGACTTACCTTTTTCATAAAAGATCATCAAAATTAATTCTCATATCTTTCATATTAGGAAAGTAGATCCTTCTTGGCTCTAAATATTGTATCTCTAGCTTGCTGAATGAATTTATCTAATTTAGATGCCACAATTATTATTTCCTTAATTATCTGCTGGAATATGTCAATGCGCTACAATATACTTTTCAAATTTAAAGGAGCTCTTGAATATTCTAGCTTGATTTATATCTTTCCAATTGAGGAAATTAATCAATCTTGTAGTACTTATTGATAAATCTACAATTCATGGTGCTAGTGGATTTTTACTATAATATCTTATTTCCTTATTTGATTCTAATGGATACTTACCTAATTAAGGATTTATAGCCATTGGACATAAGCCTACAAATAAGGAAATATACAACATCATTTGAGGTAAATCACTTAGTCGAGAAAAGATCTTTTTTAAGTATTTTTAGGAGTTGTGTGATACTCTCATACACGTTTTGTATATAATTGTTGTAATTCCTTGCTCTACTTGTGTTGTTGAAGGACCTTGTGGTGAAGAAAGTCAAGGGAAGCTTGTCTTAGACAAACCTTTGGGAGACAAGGTCAAGCTGATTTGTGTCTTAAAAGACCTAGTAGTGAAGAGGGACAAGAGTTGTATATGCTCTTGAGGGACTCAATAGAGAGAACAAATCGGTTATTCATTACTCTAAGGACCTCTAGTTAAAAAAACTAGTAGAACAGTGCTATCTGCAATCTTCTACAGTATTTTAGGTTTTTGTTTAGAAAAGGAGTCTAAAACTTACTGTACAGAGTGGCAGCAACTCGTGTATTAGTTTACAGAAGTTGTACAAGTGAAGCTAGCAGAAGTTTCCTTAGGCTTGTTCCAAAAGCAGTTGGTTTCATAATACTTTGGAATTTGCCTTATCTCATTTGGAATTCTAGTTTAGCTATTTGTGAAGAGATGTTTTTCACTTTACTAGGGTGTTTCTAATTCTTAACTTCTATTCTGTCAACTAATATACTTAACTATAAAATATTCTTATATTTTAATTAATTTGACAAGTTCAAAATCAAAAGTGAAATCGAATCTCCATAAATACTAATGTTCATTTACTTTGCTTTTTTTGCTTTATTTATCACTGGTCTGATCAGTTGTTTAATTGGTATTTACAAATTTCAGTTAGTAACTAAAACTATTTTCTACAAAATATTTTAAGCATTTTGAAAGGCCAAATAGTTATTGAGTGATAATCTTCTACTATATTAAATTTCCTCAAGCCTAATTTACTCCTCTCTTAGGCTTACAATCACTTTCAATACACAAAATATAAGAGCAAACCATCAATAACATTATACATAAATATAATAATGAAATAAAAAAATAAAGGTTTTCATATTCCATACATACAAAAGTATAATTGAAATGACATGTACAATGTTCTAAGTATCGTATAATAGAAATACATCACCAATAGAGACCAAGACACAAATAAGTAATATAAGCAACATGACAAATAGAATGCATGTGCAACCATAATATATGTCTATCATCCATCCAACTGGAGTACGGACATGAGGTAGTGTAGGGCCTAAATGCCCAACTGATGTGGAGTTGTGGCTGGGACTCTTAGATAAAGCACCCTCATCTAAGTTATAAAGGCATGTAAGGTAAAATGACAAAGGATATATGCATCTGTGAACCACTCACATATAGCTGTGTTTGATATAATTAGGAATGATGACGTTCCCAATCCTCTGCCCAAATGAAGTTGCCACAATAGTTTTTACATAAGGGGCAAGTGTAGAACCAATAGATATAATTCCTTTCGATACTCACCATCAACAATAGAATTTAACTTCCACCACATGAGCACATAGAATGTAATGCCGGTACCATAATAACTGATGGGATTAAATTGAACTTCATTAGATAGCTAGCATTAGCATCAAAATTTTATTAGAATAAATTACTATTTGATAGCCCAATTAAATTGGCTATTGAATTAGGTCCCAAATTAAAGTCCATAATAAATTTGGGCTTTATAAAATGGGCCAATCCAAAATGAATTATAAAATTTCTATTTATTTTGAATTAGCTGATTAAGCCAAAATAAATTTTAATATGGCATGTTGGTTAATTAAGCCTATCTCAAGCAGTATTCAGGCCCAAGGAAAAACTCAAGCTTCAAGTTGTCAAACCCTAATTTGTGCCTATAAAAAAAGGATACTGGGAGGCATACTAGACATCAAGAAATTCAAGCATCAAGCTCTCAAGTTTGAGCTCTTGCCATGAAGAAGTGTAGTAACCACAAGGGTTCTATATCTTCTTCAAAAGCAACTAAATTTTGAAGACCTTGATATCAAAATAAATACTTGATTTCAAGGAAATTCATGATTTCATTTGCAAATCTAGGAGGAAATTACGCATTCAATTCAAGAACAAGCATCAAGCCCTTGAATCAAATTCAAAGAAGAAGAATAAGAGCAATTAGTCTTCCATTATGAGATATTTCTAGAGATTGTAATCACTTTTTATTTAAATTAAATATTAAATTTGACCATAATTTTCTTGTCTTGTAATTCTTTTTGTGGATTCAAAATTTTTGTGAACAAATTTTTAGCACACCCAATGGGATAATCTCTGCCTCTTATCTCTTTCTCCTAGTCAAAGTTCCAGTTTTTATTTCCAAACTCTCCATGGCACCCAAGAAGAACCAAGTCACCATTATGAAACAAATGAATGTCATGGATATTATCACTACGACTAGTCAATCCTCTCTAGGGGCAAGATTGTTGATACTATTTCATCAGATGGCTCAAACTCTGCAAGTCCTATGGAGATCAAGTCTAAATCATCTCTTTTTGTGCATTACCTGGGATGGTTACCAAAACAACTACAGTCAATGAACAACTTACTCAAATGGCTTAAGCCATAGCTAATCTTCATAAGATTGTGAAAGATAAAGACCTTCAAATTACCCAATTGATGAACAAGCTAGAGTACTCAAATATGGGAAAATCTAACCAGAATCCCTCATTCTCCTCAAATCATGTTGAAAATGAGAAGCAAATGAATGAGGTGCCACCCAAGTAAGGCTTAGTGTAGAAATCTAATCACTCCATGACATCTATCACTATGCTGTATGTACAACAACTGCAAGAGATGATAACTAGCATGATTAGAGTATAGAATGTTGGACCTTCGCAAAACTCGCTCGTATACTCAAAACCATACACTAAGTAGATTGATGCACTAATGATGCTGATAGGTTACCAGCTACCAAAGCTCAAATATTTTGATGGAAAAAGTAATCCAAAGCAACATATTGCCTACTTTGTGGAAACATGCAATAATGCAGGAACTGATGGAGACCTTCTCGTAAAGTAGTTCATGAGATCACTCAAGAAAAATATATTTTATTATAACATTGATCTAGAGCCTGAATCTATTTATAGTTGGGTAGAAATGGAAAGAGAATTTTTGAACTGCTTCTACTGCACCTATCGCACTATGAGCATGATTGAGCTTACTAATGCAAAGCAGTAGAAACATGAGCCAGTCATTGACTACATCCATCGATGGCATGTACTAAGCTTGAATTACAAGGATAGATTATCAAAAGTTTCAGCAATAGAGATGTGCATCTAGGGGATGCATTAGGGGCTTCTTTATATCTTCCAAGAAATCAAGTCACGAAGCTTTGAGGAATTAGCAACTCATGCTCATGACATAGAGTTGAGCATTGCAAACCATAAGCCTATTTTTTGGGGGAATAATAATAAAAAAGATAGAAAGGACTTAGAAAGGAATGAGAAGTCCATTAAAAATATTGTGAAGGAGTCCATAGCAGTTAAAGTAGCTTTTATCAAGATTTCCACAAGTAATAACAAAGGAGAAAAGCCTAATCAACCTGTGCCAACTGAAAGTCATTGACCTACATTGAAAGAATCGTAGGAAAAGGAGTACCCATCCTTGGATGGAGATGTCCCACAAATCTTTGACAAGTTATTGGCAAGAAAGATAATTGAGTTGCCTGAGTCAAAATACCTTAATGAAGTTAGGAAGGTAAATAACTTGAAATACTGTAAGTATTATCGAGTTGTTAGCTATCCCATAAAAAAATATTTTGTGGTTAAAGAAAAAATTATGAAGTTGGCCAAAGATGGAAAAATCATCCTTGATACCAAAGATGTTGCGGATGCAAATATTGCTAGTATCACAACTACTACAAATGCCACTTACAACTAGAAGAATGTTTTTTCCCCACTCATAAGGGCATTGAGGATACTTCAATTTAGAAGTATAGATCAAGTCATGTTTGAGGCTTTATCCGCTGATAAAAAGGAAAAGTCAGACACAAGTTCTATTTCTAAAACTAAAGATGATGGCGAATAGATTCTTGTGACATACCAATGGAGGCAAAGATAATATATCCACCAACTCCATCCATCATTCTTGAAAAGACAACATCTTGCCAAGTGCCCTCAACTAAAGTTAGCGAGAGATATGAAATCCTCTCATGTTAAGCTAAGAACATTGAGAAGAAATCATTGGGATCATGTTACTCTAGGAGATTTTTTTTCGTACAAAATTTTTTGAGTAGAAGATAAAAATGATATTTAATGCATCTGGAGAAATGGAAAGCCAAAATTTTGCTTCTTGTTGTGCAGTTATTGGCTTTACAAATGAAGATTTGTTGTTAGGATCAAAGCCCTATAATCGGTTGCTCTTTGTTTTAGGATTTATGCAAGATTAGAAAATCAACCATATGCTTATTGACGAGGGATAAGCGGTTAACATCATGCCAACATTTATTATGAAATAAATAGAGATCATGATTGAGGACTTATCTCACAATCGCTTGACAATTTAAGGTTTCAACCAGAGAGGCCAGCGAGCCATTGAAATGATCCACCTAGATCTTACTATTAGAGAATTAAAATTGGATACTTTATTTCACGTCATTGATGTAAAGACTTCTTACAACTTACTGCTATGAAGACCATAGCTTCATGAAAATAGAGTGGTTCTATCTACTTTTCACCAATGCTTTAAATATTTGAAGAATGGTGAAATAATGAAGGCCGATGTGGATATGAAACCATTCACTAAGGTAGAATCATACCTTGTGGATGTTAAATTGTATCTAGACCCAAGCTTAGTGTAGAAAATATTATTGTTAAAAAGTCTAGGCAATCATCCTACTAAGGAAAAGCATGCCGAATTCATAACTCGAAAGTTTGATAATCAAAAGTCCAAGAGGTTAAATGTTATTGAAACTTTGGCAAGTAAATTCATTGAATTTGAAGGGACACCCAATTTGCTAGTATTTTGGTGCATCTTTTGGTCCCAACAAAAGAAAGGACAAGGGCTATCTGAAACGTACATTCCATTGCTATATAATCAAAGAGAACTAATTAAGGGGATAGTATTTAATGACTACAAAGTTATGATGAAGGAATTGATCATGCCTATCATTAGTCTGAACTCAAAGGCCTTAATTAGATTTTCTTTTAGCGGGACTCAATGTCAAACGTTTCATGGGATGTTTGATCTAAAAATCTATAGTCACTTGGCTAAGTCTGGATATGACTTCTCTAAACTATCTGAGTTAAGGGAGTTGAAGCTAGAGTTGATTGGAGAAAAGATCCATGGCCTCAACAATGCACAACAAAAATTATGAAGCCATGGGTTTCATGTTAATCAACCAAGGATCAGCTTGGGATATGCACCAAATGAGCCAGTTAGAATATGTGTGATGAAAAAGAATAAGTACATTAGTGTCTAACATATTACAGTTGACAATAGTGGAAATAATGAAAGTTAGAAGTCGAGTGATCGTTGCGTCTCTGTGTTTAATCAACTGGGCACTCATACCAACCATCCTTCTATCTTCGATAGACTTGGTCAAAATCCATCAATTCGTAAAAGGCTTATGATAAGTTATCCACAAAATTTAGTTTTTAACAAACTTAGAAGTAATGCTACAAAAAAATCAAGGAAAAGAACTGACTGTGACAAGGCTAACATGATGGAGTTTAGAGCTGAAGGTCAGACTCTTTGCTTATCTCAATCGAGTGAAGCTAAATCCTCAATCCTAATCATCAATATGGGTAGATTGATAAAGGTGATGCGACGTACCATGAGACATTCATTTGATGAAAATAATAGACATGAGGATAAAGTAGAGGTTGCTATAAGCTCCAACTGCACAAGTGTTATAGAAAAGCCAAACCCTTAATACCTTGGAGAGTTCGATAGGTTGATTATGGGTAACTTTGAGCAAGATACAAACTATCATGGGTGGAGAGCAACATTTGTCCTTACTGTGAAAGCAAATGGAGTTATACAATGGAAAGTTACATTTCAAAGTATAGAGATTGTATACACTATACAGTCTAATGATGATTAAGACAATAGGCCACACTCCTATCATCAAGTTGCAGTTGATGAAGATTCTTACTCAGACGCCTCTAATGATAAAATTCAAGAAGCCTCTCCACAACTTGAAAATGGTGAACAAGTAATTGTAGATGAGCTTAAAGAATTAAATCTTAGCACAATAGAGGAGCCACGCACTGTATTCATAAGTTCTCTCTTAAGTAATGAAGAGAAAGAGCAGTACTTAAGAACCTTGAGCGAGTACAAAGATGCCTTCACTTGGACATATAAAGAGATGCCGAGATTAGATCCTAAAGTTATAATTCCTTACCTTAGCATAAGGCATGGGATGCGCCCAGTGAAGTAGCCATAGCAAATTCTCTGCCCAGAGCTTGTCTCTTAAATTGAAGCTAAAGTAAACATGCTTATTGATGCTGGGTTTATCAGAGAAGTTAAGTATTTAACATGGATTTCTAGCATTGTGCCTGTCAAGAAAAAAAATGGCCACATACATATTTATGTCAACTTTGGAGATAAAACATGCTTGAAATATGATTTTCCATTACGTATCATCGAGCTCATGGTTGATACAGCTACTAATCATAAGGCCTTTTCCTTCATGGATGGATCCTTAGGATACAACTGAATTAGAATGTTACTGCAAGATGAGGAGTGTACGGCTTTTCATACTCCAAAAGGATCTATTGTTATAAAGTAATGCCTTTTAGGTTAAAGAATATAGGTACTACTTACTAGCATGCTATGTAGAACATCTTTGATGACATGCTACATAAAAGAATTGAATGCTATGTCGATGATTTGGTTGTTAGAATAAGAAAAGAGGTGATCACTTGATAGATCTTTAGGTGATGTGTGATCAGTTGCGAAAATATAACTTGAAGATGAATCCCCTCAAATGTGTATTTGTCATTATATCAAGCAAGTTTCTCAGCTTTGTAGTATATCATAGAGGTATTGAGGTCAATCCTGTAAAGATAGATGCCATTCAGAAGATGCCTGTGTCAAGAAACTTAAAGGAACTGTGGAGCATGCAAGGTAGTCTTGTATTTATAAGAATATTCATATCGAACCTCACTTGAAGATGCCAACTATTTAATCATCTTATGAAGAAAAATTCTTCTTTTAGATGGGATGAAAGATGTTAAAATGCTTTTGAGAGTATAAAAAGATAACTCTCAAATTCACCGGTGTTGGGAGCTCCGATACTTGAAATGCCACTTATATTGTATATTGTAGCATAAGATAAATCAATTGGCACTCTTATGACTCAAGAAAATGAAGAGGGTAAAGAAAAGGCACTTTACTACCTAAGTAGATCCCTTACTGGGAATGAATTAACATATTTCCCTATTGAAAAAATCTACTCAGCATTTTTCTATGCCATTAAGAAGTTGAAACACTTTTTTGAGCCATATTCCATATGACTCATCTCTCGTGCTGATCCAATCAAGTTGTTAGGTCAAGACCCATGCTCGTAGGGAGATTCGTGAAGTTGTCTATTATATTCAACTAATACAAGATCACCTATATGCCACAAAAGGCTGTTAAAGGGCAAGCTCTAGCAAATTTTCTAGCTAATCATCATATTCCTGCAGAATAGGAGTTATCTAATGACCTCTCTATTGAAAATATTTTCTATGTTGAAGTTCTCCTAACATAGATGATATTTTTTGATAGAGCAGCTAGATCTAATAGATCAGGGGCAGGGATTGTCTTTGTGTCACCAGAAAAATAAATGTTGACATATTTTATTGTACTAGACAAGTTGTGCCCTAACAACATTGTTGAGTACCAACCTTTGATCATTAGACTTCAAATGGCCTTAAAAATGGAGATCATGGAAATTGAGATCTATGGCAACTCAAAGTTAATCATCAATTAGTTTTTAAAAGAATATAAGGTCAAGAAAGATGATCTCTTGCCTTTCTTTCAGTAGGCCTTAGACTAATTGAAGAAATTTGAAAGTACCAGTTTAAACCAATTATCGAGAAAAGAGAATAGGATGACTGATGTATTGGCTAACATAGCAACTACTCTTGTTTTATCTGTGAGAGAAATGATAAATGTCCTCATATGTAATCGATGGATTGTGTTGCCTTCTATTGAACCCAATCATGAAGATTTAAATGTCGTATCAATATCAATTAGTGATGATCAAGATTAGAGGGGTCTATTGATTGATTATTTAAAGCATAGAGAGTTGCCAAATGATCCTCGACATAAGATGGAAGTACGAAGGAGACTGTCTCATTTTATTATATATAAAGATACTTTTTATCATGGTTTTTTCAAAGGTAATTATCAACTTGCTTAAGTGGAAAAGAAGTAATGAAAGCTGTGATAGAAGCGTATTTAGGGGTTTATGGCGCTTACTAGTCCGATCCTAAGCTTTATTTTCAAATCAAAAGGATGGGTTACTATTGGCCAATGATGGTCAAAGATTGTTTAGAATACTCAAAGAGGTGTGACGCTTGCTACCTATATACAAATTTTGTACACCAGCCTCTAGAGCCCCTACATACTACTATTGCTCCGTAGCCCTTTGATGCTAGGGGTCTCAATGTTGGGGGCCTATTACTCCAAAGTCATCTACTGGTCATGTGTATATATTGGCAGCTATTGATTACTTCTCCAAATGAGCATAGGTAGTTCCTCTTAAAGAGGTAAAGAAAGAGATAATAGTTGAGTTCATTCGTGCGAACCTTATTTTTTGGTATGGTGTACCTCACTACATTATCACTGACAATGGCAAGCTGCTCTATAACAAGTCCATGGATAAGTTGTGTGTACAGTTTAGTTTCAAGCAATACAACTCAATGTACAATGCAGCACCAAATAGTTTGACTGAAGCATTCAATAATACCCTATGCTACCTTCTAAAAATGGTGGTGTCAAAGTCAAAAAAAGGATTGGCACGAGAAAATTGGAGAAGTATTGTGAGCATATAGAACAACACATCAAACCGCTACTCAAACTATACGGAGTTGAAGTTGTTCTCCCACTTGAAAGTTAGATACCTTCACTACATATTATAATTTAGGAAAGACTCACCATCAAGGATAATGCTCATCTTAGACTTGAGGAATTGGAAACATTGGACGAGAAAAAACTTAACGCACAACAACAACTTAAGTGTTACTAGGCTCGCATGATAAAAGCATTCAACCAACAAGTTCGCTCTTGATCATTTCAAGTTGGGGACCTAGTCCTAGCAATAAGGAGGCCGATTACCATCACCCGATGTATGGGAAATAAGTTTATATCAAAATAAGATAGCCTATATGTGGTGAAAAAGCTTACACGAATGGTGCATATAAGTTGGTGGATAAAAATAGAGTACGTATTGGCCCCATAAATGGTAAGTTTTTGAAGTGCTATTATCCATGAAGAAGTATGCTCCTTGACACAGAGCCTAGTTGCTCTTAACTCGCATAAGTTTAAATTATGTACGGTACTCACCAATGGTAGTGTATGTGGATAAACTACTAACCTATTCCATTAAAAGTATTTCGTGTGGCTAAAATTTAGAAATTATTCACATTGTCCAGGGTGGCTAAGCTATGGATATTCCTGGCTCATATGAGTATAAACTGTGTACGCCCTCTTCCCCCAAAATAAAAATTCTTTAAACTACGTGATGATTTGATCCCTTTGATGGGGTACATAGGCAGCTTGAAATTTATTTTCTAAGTTCAATCTCGTCTTTAAACAAGTTTGATTTGTTTAAAAGATAGCCAATTTGTTTGTAAGTTTGAGCTAGTCTATAATTATTCAATCATTGAAAGCATGTGGTTGATCTTAGCTTAGTTGGTGTTATGAGAAAAGTGTAGAAAATAGAGTATAAAAAAAAGAGAAGAAGTGAAGCAAAAGATTGATGAAAAGAAAAGAGCTTTTATTGCATATGAATATTCTTTTACATTAATTAACAAAAAAGAATGCTAAGAAGCTAAATGCTCAAGCAAACAAATCAAAGGCAGCTAAATCATGGCAGGATTCTTCAAGTAATGCTTCCATTCTTTTCAAAGCTTCAACTCTTTTGTCAGTCAAAAATGGAATGCTCTCAAGCTTTGAAATTTCTTCCCTCTTGATTGCTACTTCTTTTTGAATAGTAGAGGGGTTTTCTTTTATTGTATGGAGTGATAAGCTTGTAAACTTTTCCTTGTTGTTCAATTCAGCAAGCCACATCTTCAATTCTTCTTGCTGCTTGTTAATTTGAAGAAGTTCTATTTTTATAGTGTTTACCTCTTCAACTTAATCAATCTTCGTTGCCTCAACCTTAGAAAGATCTTGTTATGTAAGAGAAAGTGCTTTCTCATGAGCATTTTATGTTTCTCTTTGGATGGAGTCTGACTTGACTTTGGTGTAGTTAGAAGCGCTCTTGAAGAAAAACTTTAGATTGCTCTCCAAAGATGATGTATCTCTCATATATGTCCTCATTTCTACAATCAAATCATTAATTGCTAGCTTCACCTCTGAAAGCTGCTCAAATGGAGTCTTCATAATCTTTTGGCATATTCGTTCCCAGTAAAATTTGATCAGTATCTGCTCAACTTCAATTTTTATAATTAGAGGATAAAATTTAGAAATCTCAGCACGTGGAGTGGCCAGGATAAACCCTCAAATGTCTTCTTGGGTTTCTTAGGCACATTTTCCTCAATAGGCAACTTTTCTATAATAGAAATAGGAAATATCATTTAGATACTTATAAAAAGTTTCAATTTTACAAAAAGAGATAATTGATGCATTGTTATCAAAGGGATGGGAAATACCGTCTCCTCTACATAAGCCAAAAGAATTAACTTCATTTATTGAGCCTATGCTATCCTCAGAAGCAATAGGAATTTCTTTTTTAAGGTCTGTAAGCTAAAAGAAAAATAAAGAAAACATAAGATAGGTGAAGAAGAACAGTAATGTAACCGAATAAAATTACGATAATGATAATGAGTATGTTTACATATTCTACTAATTTCTCTAAAAGCAACGAAGAACTTGGAGTATCTGCAAAAAATGTTGAATTCACACAAATATTATCTAAGTTAAGAACTTTTGATCTCTTTTTAAATTGGTATTGGTTGCTGGATTCATCGTTAAAGAGTAGCAAAGCAGAAAATACTTCATTTCCTTCATTTGGACTAACTATAAAGACAAACTTGGGAGTTGAGTCCGCATAAAGAGTCCGTCGTTTCTTAGAATGTGTTTCTATTAATTCCATGCTAACAACTGAATCTCGATGAGATAGAGCAACTTAAACATCTTTTGGAACCTGACCTTAAAGCCCTTTGAGATCCTTTGGGATTCATATCGTAGGTTGATTGAGTTTAAGAATGATTTTTGTGTTTTTTCACAAATAAGCCTTCCAATGTTCAACCCACCAATCAACATATTCCTTTGTAACTAAAGGTGATAAGGAAGAATTGCTTGAATTAGCTTGGAAGATATGCCCAACAAAGTACAAAACTGCCAAAGTCGAATAAGTTCAACCAACTCACATTTAAGAATTTCTCTTTTTAGGTGGCCAAGAATGTCTTGATAGAAACCATGTTGCCGGCTGAACCGATGAGAACTATAAGCTTCAACAATGCATGTTGCCCTACTTTGAAATGTTAAGTAACTAGACTGCAGAGCCACGAAAAGATCTTTGTAGGTATTTGATATGCCCACGTCATCTGTTACTGAGGTTTGCCCTTGTGTGTGCAAGTTTTGAAGCTTTGGGGGATTAATGTTGTGAAATAATTTGCATGCCTTAGCAAGTTCAAAGTGTTTGGCCATATTCTCTCCTATATATTTCACTATTTAAGCTCTAATTGATTCAAGTTTAGATGGAAAATGTGTTTGAAGATAGCATCTAATCCAGCTGAACACATAATGAATAGGAAAAATGGTGGTGGACTCACTCAAACACTTTGAAATAGATATCTCTCTCAAACCATGATAAATATTTTCTAATATAGGAATTGCTATAGAAAAACAATCACAACGAGCTATTTTACTTGAAACTTTGAAAACAAACGCACGTACCTTGTCAACTTTGCAAGATAATAAAGTAAAGCTGCATAACCAACATGAAAGGAAAACTGCTAAATAAGTTTCATCCCTGATATCCTTTTCAATCTCAAGCATTAAAAAATGCTTATCACACTCCTTAGTGTGTGATAAAAGTGATATGTTTATGTCCCTACAAGGATTGTGAGATAGCTTTGGCTTGACAAGTCTCTTTCTGAATGACCTTGATGGCAGTTGTACATATCTAATCGAGCCTTTGAACTAAAACACAATCCAATAAGAAATAGATACACCATTGGAGTCCTTCGAAAGCACGTGGTATGCTATGAATAGATATTTATAGCTTCGTGGCAAAGATAGTTGGTAGGCATTGACATCAAGCAGCTCTTTGGCGAATGGAATAACTTTATCATAGAAATCTCCATGTATCAACAATCTGCAAAGTCCATAAAGATCCCATAAAGAGATCGACAACTCTTCAATAACAGTGTGCAGTGTGTTTGTAGAAGGGCATCGTAGCTTGAGGAATGCTTGGAAGATATTCTTGTTGCACACGTACATGAAAGAGAGGTATGAACAGCTGCATATGTCTTGGATCGACAAAGGGTGTCTGCATTATAGCCTAGCACGTCCTCTGCCTACTCTCAATAGCCAGTATGAAAGGACACCTCGCCAAACTTAGAAGCTGGAATTCTCCATGAGCCTCTACTAATGTTGAGATGGTAGCTCGGAAGCAAGAATTCTACATGTATAGCTCTAATGTCATGAAGTGATAATTTCAACAGCAAGACCTTGGAACGAGCGAAAGCACAAAAATGCTGATTAATCATCTCCTTAGTTATCTCCTAAGACTATTCAACAACATACATGGAGTGGTTTGATCGAGCTTTGAAAGATTGAGCATCCACGACCACTTCATACACATAAGGTAGTATTTTTGGCTTTGGAGAAATCTTGGTAACCATGAATCACAATGCATGGAGTTGGTTCATTATAGTCCTTGATATCTATCTTCATGGCTCTATTGAAATTTTGAATCAAAAAAAAAAAAAAAAGCAAGTTATTTGATGGAGAAGTAACATAAAGAAGAAAAGAAAACAACATGATATTTTATTCCAAAGAAAAGGGAATTGCATTACTGTTCTACCTTTCACTAGCAGACAATTGTGATAAAAGAGTAAGGCCATCAATTATAAATGGACTGTAAAACCTACAGAAAATTAACAAAAAGAATCAATGATGCAGTAGAGTTGTCTTCTCTTGGACAAACTTATGAATAGCTACTATGTGGATTTGTGTAAGAAGGGTGTGTTGAATTATGGCAAGTATGCTCACCCAATCTAAACAAAATTGACTTGACAAAGAGCAAATAATCAAGCTTGAGAACACTTCACTACTTTGCTTTGTTCTTCACTGTGAAGAATAAGCACCAATAAGAATTCTCTTATAAACACTCATTATGGTGGAAAATGAAATTTTTGCATAATTGCTTGATAAAAAGGTAGCATCTTCAAAGGAGAATTTCCATGTCTTTTAGATGACGTGGAAGGAAAGAGTTAGTTGTCAGTTGCTAAAATTTGCTAAACACTTTGCAGTGCTCCTCGACAATTTTCACAGAAGAAAATTGGATCTTTATCATGTAATGCTGGATCATATAGATCAAAGGGTGGACCAAGTTTTAGTTAAAAAATAACAGCAATATAGATATATTTATTTCAAAATTAAAAAAAAAGGAAAGGAAAGAAAGCTATCTGAGTTAAAAAAGGGAAGTTGAAAGTGTTGCAGTAGCAAATACTTGTCTGCTGGTGTAATAAGCAATATGGCATTAGTGTTCGGTTTGATTTTTTAAAAGCCTCACACCATGTGGGCCATAGGAATAATATAATAATAATTATAAAAAAAACAAAAACAAATAAAATTGGGGAAAATAGCTAATGAAGTGCTGAAAGATTTTGGGTTCTCATTGTAGTAGGTTTAGTTGTCTCCTCATGCAGGTCAATGTAATGGTTGATCTGTTGGTGTTTATTTTTGTAGACTTGAAATTTGTGTGAACAACTAGATTTTATTATAGTGTATGTTAGTAAAGCAATATCAAAGTATTGCCAAATTAAGATATAATTTCGAACATTATATAAGATTAACATTCTTATTTTCAAACATGCAAAATTTCAAGTGAAAATGTAAGAACAATAAAACATATCCAACATAAACATAGCACAAGCATTAACAACTACGATTGAAATAGTGTTGTGATATCAGTAAAACACATTACACAAGTTTAACAAATTAGATAGACTATAATTACATCTACTAAAATTTCAGATCTATTGGGTAATATAGTCATGCAAGACATTTTATTCCCAAATACCGTTTAGAGAGATATCAACAATTCTTGCTCACTGTCATACAAAAGTTTCAGCTCCTCATCCACGAAGTCCAAGTCAGCACACTCATCAAATATATCATCTTGCAAACTATATCTATGCACAAAGTTGTGAACTACACAAGAAGCTATTGGAATAGTACCCTACAAGCCAATTAGATTGGCCTTATAAACTATTTCCTTATAAAGCAGTCTTGATTGAGTGATATTCTTTAATTGGCCACATTCATTTTATACTTATTATTACTTCACTAGCATTTAGATGAAGCCCTTAAATCTCATGAGACTACAGAACTTGGTCATGCATTAGGTGGTGATCATGGAATAAGTTTTATATAGTCGTGATCTTAAATCTTTCAAGTCATGAGATCTTATAAAACATAGCATCTAGAATGTGGATAAACTTGCATTAACAATGCATAAATCCAACAGTTGGATATTGCTTTGTTTCATGAGAAAAGTCATATGAGATATAGATATATGTTAGTGGGTGCTTGTTAGAGAACAAGACACTGAAGACCCGCCTAAAGAATTCACTAGATAGCCATAGTGGCAAGTTATTCAGCTTACACCAGTGTATATAATTAGTCCTTTGACTTGAGGATCCATGGTAACCTTGTATTTGGTCCTCATGCTTTGACTCTTCCTTGGTCACCTAGTGAGCCGTTTGGGTGGTGATTGGGCATGAGTTACTAGACATGAAAGTTCGCGAGATCCAAGATAGAATCTAACTCTTAGTCTTTGTGAATGGCGAGTGTATCTCGTATGTATTTTATAATGATCGATCCAAGGCATCCTTGCACAAGGCAATATGACAATTTGGAAAAGGAGTTTTTCAAAGATGAGATTATAAACAAAAATCAAACTTTGGGAATAGCAACATAGTATCGAGGCTATTAGGGAGTCAACAAATATCTTACCCTAGGCCTCTTTTAGGAGATAAGAGATGGAAGGATCATATGTGCATAGTACGCATAGAGCTATAATGGTTCTTCAAAAGTATTCATTTCAATCAATTAATTGAGCGCTATAAACTTGAGGTTGGACATCGACCATGGAGATTGAATACTCTTCAATTAATGAGATTAATTAAATTGAGTCAATTAGTTTAAAAATGTTTTAAATTAAAATGAATATAAGATATTCAAAAGTCATAAGGTGTTGTGAGCCCATATCTCAGAGTAGAACCTATTGGGTCACACACAAAATTCAATTAGCTTTGGAGAAATTTTTCTAAGAGTTAGAATATTTACTCCTAGTGGACCGATTTTGAGGTGATCAATTTTGAAATTAATTTTGACTTCAATAATTTAAGTGTTAAATTAATTAATTAATTAATTCAAAAAGTTAAATTAGACTAATAATTAAAGAGTTAATTATTTGGTGTCATTTGATCTCCATTTTTTTTTAATGAAAATAGCATATATTAAACAAAAGATAACTACATCATTGTCAGAATACAACCCAGAATTGAGGGGTGTGATTGATCCCCTAACAATGCTTAACAATCTGTACGGATGAGGAAACGGTGACCAAAGTCAGCGATTAAAATACAAAAAAGATGTATAAGGCCGGAAAAAAAATTGTTCAAAATAGTTGAAGAGAGCTCTCCACGTGGCTTCATGTTGCAACCAATACATGAAGTCCAAAATCCAAGAATTGAATCTGGAGCACTACTTGATCATTAATGACATGGTTTTAAAAATCGGACCGGACTGGCC
>JACGDI010003137.1:578021-655834 GCA_014898725.1 Jacaranda copaia
GTCCGGTTTTAAAAACATTGATTAATGATGGTGATAGCGAGCCACGTTGCATGAAAATGCATGGGGTGCCTGTTGACCGAAATGTAAGAATAAATATACATGCACGGTCTGTTCAATTGCACAAATGAGTGGAGACACAAAACGAATTCAGAAGCAATAATCCATTCCAATTGAGAGCGTGAGATGAAGTCAGCAACTCGGGCATGCAAACTGAACACAGCGACTGGAGACAGAAATTCCGCATCACATTAATGATACATATAAGTCGAAGGTCTGGGAGAACACAACAGCAGCTATAAAAATATATCAACAGCATACATAACCCAAATAGTGCCACGAAAGTAATTCTGGCAGATTTCTAAAACTCAACGACGGACTGTAATTCGCAGAAAATTCAGCATACACAACAGCAGCAAATTCAGGCAGAATGATACTCAGGGAACATTGGCTGCAAGGAATGACAGATTCAAGACCAAAAGTAAAATTAGGAACCAAAAAATACCACATCTCTCGGACTGAACATGCTCACAGAACATAGTGCAGCAACTGATCATAAACATATCATTTAAATCTGAAGTATGGCATATCAAATTCATCCATTCTTGTGATAACCTGAAACCTTGTGGGAAGTTGGTGCTTTCAAGAACAAGAGTTTGAGTGTCAGTACATGCTTATTTTGCAAGATAATCTGCAGCCGCATTAGCTTCCCTATAAATGTGACAAAATGAAACTCTTAGAGTCTGAGACAATTTTTTTTTTTTTTCATAATAAGATGAGCTAAACTCCAACGATGTGGCTGATTATTTTGAATGAGTTGCAACGCCACTTGAGAATCCATCTCAACAATAACATTAAAGAACTGTTTTTGGGCACATAATTCCAAACCTTTCAAAATAGCCACAAGTTCAACTATAGTGTTGGTTGCTTGATCAATGGGATGAATGAAAGTAAAAATAGTCTGTTTTTTATCATCTCTGAGAATACCACCAGAGCCAGCCGCCCCTGGGTTGTTCTGAGCTGCACCATCAGTATTAAGTTTGAAGAAACTCGGATGAGGGGGAATCCATTTAACAATCTCAGGCAGAGGAGTGTCTTGCTGTTTGAAGAAAATATTAAACATAGCTGCTGTCGTGTAATCACCTTTCCAATGTATGTCTTTAAAAATACCAGCTTTATGTGTAACATTAATATGTTATTGAACCCTCCAAATCACCTTTTCTGCATTGCATTTTAGGCCTTTGTGCTTGAAGTCATTTCTAGAACACCATAAAAACCAGCAAATAAGAATAGGAAAAGTGCTCCTGACGTGAACCTGTCAACTTGCAAAAGCTCCCATTTTCCAAGATTGAAAAAGTAAAGAAATATTAGTAGTATTAGGTATTTGAAAGTGAAAAATATTAGCAAAAAAACCTCCACACTTTGTGAGCTAAAGTGCTAGAAATAAATAATTTGTTGGAATAGTGCCATATAAGTCAATGAGTTGACCTTATAAAAATTATTTCCTTGTAAATTATTTCACTCATGGCACAATTTTAATTGAATGATATTCTTTTTATGGCTATCTTCATCTTATGCTTTATTTCACTTCAATAACATTTGGATGAAGCCCTTAGATCATCTATAACTGTGGAACTTGGTTTGGTGACCATAGAATAAGTCTCACACTGTCGTGATCTTAAATCTTCCAAGTCATAGAATCTTATGAGACGGGGGATCTAACATCTAGATAAACTTGCACTAACGATACATAAATTCAAGAGTTGAAGATTGCTTTGTTTCATAAGCAACTATATGAGACACGGGTGTATGTTAGTAGGTGCTTGTTAAAGAACAAGGAATTGAAAACACACAGAAGAATCCACTAGATAGTCATAGTGGTAAGTTAGTAATGGCTAGTTCTCCTGCTTACGTTAATGCGTATTATTAGTCTTTTGGCCTGAGGATCCATGGTAACCATGTGTCTGATCCTCATGCTTTAACTCTTTGTTGACCACCTAGTAGGTCTTTCAAGTTGAGATTGGATATCAGCTGCTTGGCGTGGAGATTTATGAGATCCAAGATGAATCTGACTCCTCACTGTTATGAAGGACAAGTACATCTCCTATGTGTTCTATGATGATTGATTCCAAAAAGTCCTTGTGCAAGATGGGTGATGATTTAGGAAAGAAGTTTTCCAATGATGAGGTCATACAAAAGAGATCGGACATTGAGAATAGAGACATAGTATCGAGACTATTAGGGAGTCGATAAATATCTTGTCCTAAGCCTCTTTCGAGAGATAAGAAATGAAAGGACTACGTCTGAATGGTACGCATAGTGCGATGCTGGCTTTTCAAAAATATTCATTTTGGCCAATTACTTAGGCTCTATAGACTTGAAATTGGACATCGACCATGGAGATTAGAGACTCTTCAATTAATGAGATTAATTGAATTAAGTCGATTAGTTTAAAAAAGGTTTTAAACTAGAATGAATATAAAATATTCAAAAGTCACAAGGAGTTGTGAGTCCATGTCCAATGAAAAGTAGAATCTATTGGGTCATACGCAAAATTCAATTAGCTTCCTAATTAATAGAGAAAATTTCTAAGGTGTTAGAAAATGGAGGCTCCTAGTGGACCAATTTTTGGGGCCAAGTTTGAGGGTTAATTTTGGCTTGATTGATTAAAATGTTAAATTAATCAACTAATTTAAAAGTTAAATTAGATCAATAATTAAGGAATTAATTATTTAGTGCTAACATGGCCATCAATTGGTCAAGATAATTTGAAGAGCTAAGTTAACAAATTTAGCTTAAGGAGTTAAGGTAGTTTGACTTAAAGAGTTAAGTCAAAGGATATTTAATTAAATTAAAGAGTTTAATTTGATTAATTAGGAGGAATGAATTTTGGAGGGAAGACTTAAATGAGATTTGAGATGGCATCTTAATTAATTTCAAATGAGATTCTAAATGTAATTAAGATGTAAATAAAATTCAAATGAGATTTGGATTCAAATTTTGCCACCTTGGCAACCCCATATGGCTGCCACCCCCCATGTATTATGTGATGCCAACTTGGCATCAAATATTTTCATCATCTATATATAGATATAGAGAGAGGAGATCATGTATATGCTTATTGGTGTGAAGAATTGGATTCTTCATTTCCCTCCAAAACTATTTGCAAGCTAGCATTCATGTGTTGAAAGCTAAGCTTTCTTCTTCTTCTTCCTACCCAAAATTTAGCCTCCACCATTAGCAAATCTCTAGTCTTACTCCAGGTCATAGACTAGAGTTTTAGAAAGATCTCATTGGTCTGTGGATCTTTACAATAGCGGCAAGGCGTGTGACTTGCTCATTTCTAGAGATCTACCTACATGGGGTCCAAATTGGAGATATTCTCCAAGGAGTTCTAGATGGCCAATTGATTTGAAATTTTAATGGAAAGTTCTCCAAGATGTTGTCTAGATATACATATTATAATTTTTGGAGGTAATTTGGTAGGGCAATCATCGCAATCTTCTTATTGTGCCACTAGTAGGTAGATTTTGAAATCAGTGGAGTGTTCATTTGTTACTCCTTGGATTTGCTCATCAAAGTAATACTCTATCTAAATTTGAATACTAGGCAAGGTTAGATCCTTTTTTAGCTTGTAGGCAGTAGTTACTTTCATGTTTTGAAGTTTTAATATTAAATCCAGGTGCCTTACTAGCCTTCAAGTGGTATCAAAGCTAAAATCAAGCTTAGATTTGGATTTTATTTGGTTGATTGATTCATGTGATGAATTAATCTACATCACCATATTCTCGATTCAATTGATGGATTGGAGAGTTTGGTTGATTTTTGTGTGGCTCTTTGATTGATGAATTAAAAGCATGCTATTATGTGTTTTAAGTGTTAATTCATGTAGTTAGTATGTTTTAATTCATAGTAATTAATGTTGAATGTTGATTTGGAATTAATTGATGTTATATGTTGATATAGCATGCTAATTAATGGCTGAAAGAGTTTTGGTCATTTTTGGATCCAATGTGAATGGAATTTTGTTGGAGATTATTTGAAGAATTTTATTCTTACTTTTCCTAATTTTTGAAAGCATGTTTGAGAACTTGTATTTCCAATTTTAAAAGGTGTTTTAGATCTGAAAATCAATCTAAAATGTGTGTATTAATGTTTAGAACATGTGCTAAATTTTTTGGTGTATGAAAGTTGAGTGGAGAACACATTGGCAAGCCTTGAAACCCAAAAGGCAAAGTTGCCGGCATAGCCTAGGCACTAGCCGAGCAATGTGCGCATGTTGTGTGCACAGGCTTCCTAGCCATGTACTAAGGGCTGGAAGGCAATCCAGGTTTAGGGGTATTTGGTGAGCTTTGAGTTGTTTTCTCAACTCCTTTAACGTTCAATAGGTTTTTGCACCACACACATTAGGTGCACAAGTGTCGTGCAAAGTCTCAAAATTATGTTTGATATTTTTGAATGCTTTTGAAAATTGGTTAAAGTTGATCTCCAAATTCTAGCAAAAATGTTATGCTTGGTTCAATTATTTGTTTATAAGATAAGCATTTAATTATTGGAATTAATTGTTAATTCTAGATTTATTTATTATTCATTTAATTTTTGAATGAATGAGGATGATCATGAACCCTTCAAATTGATTTTATTTGTTTCAAAATTGTTGAAATGGGTTGTATTAAATGGGGTTTGCATGTCTCTTGTTCTATATCGTAAAAGTTATGAGAATAGAACTACTAGGAGTGAGGATTTTCATTTCATGTAAATGTTGCATGGAGTAAGGAGTCTAATGGAGGCAATTTGAAGACCCATGAATATATGAGATACACTTATATAATAGTTTAGTTTAATTCAACCTACTTAAATCAACCGAAGTGATGCACTTATGGCTCTAAGTGCATCACTTGGTTAGGATCATGGTCATCTCACCCTAGGAACATACTAGGCTACTTACTTATTTACACTTTTAATATTCGATTGATGTATGAGATGTATGATTAGGATATAGAGAATTAAAAAATAATGAGATCTTTGTAAGCAAAACATCCTCCACTTAGAAAGTCTAAGTATTTTCAAATATTAAGTCAAAATGGATACAAATTAAAAGAGTTTTAATTAATCCAACCTTTCCACCAATAGTGTATGCTATGATGATGCTACCAATTTTGTATGATGGCACTTGGTCACAGGGGTCACACTTAGGAGAAAAGCTGTGAGCACACACTTAGCATAAGATGCACCTTTGACTTAGGAATCCTCACGCATTGGCACTCGATCACGGGAGACGTCATGAGGTCATCTTGAGATAAAGTTTGATTTGTGAGTTTAACATAACGCTTAGTAGTATTGATAGCGCACAGTCACGTGGGTCTATATGAAAAGTGAGGCAAAATATATCATAAGTTGCATGAAATGCAATTAGCAAAAATTGCTTACCTTTCGATGGTCATGAATGGCACTCAATCATAGGGGTCCATTGGCAAGTCATTGAGGTCTTGATTTTCACTAGGAAATTTGATTTCTCAAATTCTTCTTGAGGGTGAAGTATTTGATAAAATAGTAGGAGAAAAACATGCTTGAAAGAACATGAACATGTTGTAACATCAAATTCAATCACATGCTCATATTCTCCTTTTCTCCTTTGAGGATTTGTGAATTCTCAAAATGGTTAAAATTCCACTCAATATTTTTTTGGAAATCAATAAACTAATCGGGCAAAATTTTCATGATTGATTAATCCGAAAACCATTTTAGACTCCTAGAAGTGGATATAAGTCCAATATTATGGTACTTATAATCCCTTTGAGATTAATGTAGATTTACAAATATGTGAAAAGTTCACAAATGGGGTTTAGGATCGTCCTATCCCTTAGTCTCATAATGGCATTTATAAACTTTAAATGTCTTAATGACATGAATTGTACCTTGGTTAAAGTTTACAAAGAGTTGTAAAGAGAATGAAGTATGAGACGTTCATGTTGTCAAAGGAGATTTTTCAAGCTAAGATAGATGTGAAGTCATGTGTCATCGACTACGGTCTAAAGATGATTAAGCTTGGAAAAGCTTTTCAACTTAGATGTAGTGATTGACAATGATCTCCATGACAATTTGATCCTCATATCCTCACTGAGTTTTATTGTTCAAAGTGTTGATCTAGATAGAAACTACCATGATAAAGCCAAACCTTTGATATTTGTTTCCTCCTTCAAGTCTATATGCCCTAGAGGTGCTGGAAAGAGAGGTAAAAAGAACAAATATTCTTCCTTTATGGGAAAACAACTATCAAAGGCATCCAAAGGAGTCAAGAAGATCACAGAGGATATAGTTGATATTATTTGTTTCTATTTTGACTAGATAGGCCATTAGAAGCATTATTGCAAGGAGTACCTTGCAACCTTTAAAAAGGACATGTACTTTATTAAGGGGCATTTAGGATGAATTCTTCCTTATGGATATATGATATTGCATATGGTTATTTTCTTTATAAGTTGTTACAAAAGAATAGAACTAACAGATGTGGATATGATCTACTATCTTAGCTAAGGAGCAAGAGTAGTGTCCAAAGCCAAAGGTGTACAATAAGTTAGACTTAGAGAACTCCATACTTGTATTGGGCCTTTGCCATATAGTACCATATATTGTTGAAAATATTATTTCAATTCCCATTTCTGATAGCGAAGAATTTGATCCTTCTATATCAAATGGAAGATTGAAGGCGTTAAAGAATATGTTCTTTAATTACTCATGGTACACTTAACAAAGGATTGTACATATTGGATTCTTAACCATCACTAATGCACTTTCAACTAAGTAAGAAATTAGATATCCAAGATAATACCATGATGTAGCATACAAGACTTGGTCATTTCTCCAAAAATTAGGATGAACAAGTTAGAAGCTCTCAAAGTACTAAATGTTAGTGGCATTGAGAACATTCCTACTTGTGAATCTTGTTTATAGAGATAAATGATCAAATCTTCTTTTGTAGGACAAGCAGAGCACTCCATAAATCTTTTGAATTTGATCCATACTGATGTTTGTGGACCACTAAGAGTTAGTGGGAGAGGAGGTTATTTTTACTTCATCACCTTGATTAATGGTAATAGTCGATTCAGACAAATGTATCTTATGAAGTACAAATCCAAGGCCTTCGAAAAGTTCAAAGAGTATATAAATGAACTAGAAAAGCAAAAAGGGACTTAGTATTAAAGCCCTTTGATTAGATTGAGAGAAAAAATACTTAAGTACCATATTCTTGGATTATTTAAAGAAAAATGGGATTCTCTCTCAATAGATTCCACCTAGCACACTCCAACATAATGCAGTAGTCTAGAGGAGACACTATACCTTGTTGGACATGGTACATTCCATAATGAGCTTCTTTGATGTGCTTGTATCCTTCTGAGGGTACACCTTAATGACGGTAGTGAAGTTAATAAGAGCAGTACGTTCAAAGTTGGAGCTAAAAACATCATATGAGATATGGCATGGCAAAGTATCCTCTTACCACTAACTAAGGGTTTGGGGATCTATCACTTATATGAGATGGACAGTAAGAGATAAGTTAGATAGTAGATCCACCTTGTACAAGTTTGTGGGATACCCAAGAGAGTCCATAGGTTATTAGTTTTATGATCCCTCAAAATAAAATGTGTTTGTTTTGAGGAATGCCACCTTTTTGGGAAAGGAATTTCTATAAGATAGAAAAGGTAATGTAATTGAACTTAATGAAGCTCAAGACGATTAATAAATCCCACATGCAATAGAAATAAATAAATATCAAAGAGCCTTACACACAATCTCTAAAAAGGTTAAATCAAGTCAAGAAGTAACCCAAAAAGTTTAAATTTCTTCATGAGATAGGTCAATTGGATAGAGATTCGAAGACCTATGAGGAAGCTATATTGGACATAGACTCGGCACATTAGCCTGAAGCAATAAGATTCAAAATAGACTCTATGTACTCAAACAAAGTATGGACTTTGGTAGATCCACCAAAGGGAATAGTTCCAGCTTGTTGCAACTGAATTTATAAGCGAAAGCTTGGGTAGATGGAGAAGTGGTAACTTTTAAGGCGTAACTAGTAGCAAAAGCCTACACTCAAAGACCCAATATCGATTTTGAGGAAACCTCATCCCGTATATTGGACAATCTACTGGGCCTTTCCCAAATCTTGTACATTGAACAATATGCTCAAGAGGTTTAGTATGGAAGAGTCCAAGAGGGGATTCCTCCTATTGGGACGTGATCTATGTCTCTACAAGTCTATAGCCCCTTAGATTGTCAATGAGAGACACAAAATATCCCACATACCTTATGCATCCACTACATGGAGCATAATTGTATGTCGTTTAAGGTACAAAATCAAATATGGCACACTCTAAACATCGTGAGTAGGTTCCAATTCAATCCTGGTGAATATTACCAGAAGACTATTAAAACAATCCTTAAGAAGAACTAAAAACTTATTTTTGGTATACGGCAATGAAGAACTGAAATTCATAGAGTTTTTGGATATTAGTTTCCAATCCAATGTAAATGACTTAACATCCACTTTTAGATACATATTTTAGCTTAATGGCAGCATAGTGTGTTGGAAGAGTTTCGACAAGACACCATGGCCTAGATAACCACTAAGGTAAAATACTTTGTGGTTTTGGAAACTACAGAGGAAGGTGTTTAGATAAAAACTTCATTCAAAGGTTGGATGCAGTGCTTAGCTTGCATGAGCCTGTGATTATTTTTGGAAGACAATTTAGGACTTGAGCCAAGATCTCATCATTAATCCAAACACATTAAATACATTATCATTTGATATATGATATCAACTGATCGAGGTGACAACTGAGTGGATAAAAGTTACCTCAAAAGAGAATATAGCAGAATCACTACATTAACCTCCAAAAGCAAAAGGTCTTTAGAAGACATCTTTTGAAGATGGTCTCCAAGCCATAGGGCATTAGATTTAGGGCAAGTGGGAGATTGTTGGAATAGTACCCTGCAAGCCTATAAGATTGGCCTTGCAAACTATTTCACTCATGGTACAATTTTGATTAAATGATATTCTTTATATAGCCATTTTCATCTTATGCTTTGTTTCACTTCACTAGTATTTGGATGAAGCCCTTATATTAGCTATGACTGTAGGACTTGATTTGGTGACAATGAAATAAGTTTCACATAGTTGTGATCTTAAATCTTCAAAATCATAGGATCTTATGAGGCGAGCTATCTACGAACTAGATAGACTTGCACTAATGATGCATAAATTCAAAGGTTGGAGATTGCTCCATTCCATAAGCAATTGTATGAAATACGTGTGCATATTAGTAGGTGCTTATTAAAGAACAAAGCACTGAAGACCTATCAAAGAATCTATTAGATAGCCGTAGTGGCAAGTCAATAGTGCCTAGTTCTCCTATTTATGTTGGTGTATATTATTAGTCATTTGACCTAAGGATCTATGGTAACCTTGTGTCCAATCCTCATGCTTTGACTCTTCATTAACCACTTAGTGAGTCTTTTAGGTTGAGATTAGATATAAGCTACTTGACATGGGTGTTTGTGAGATTCAAGATGGAATCTGACTCTTCATTATTATGAAGGGCGAGTACATCTACTATGTATTCTATGATGATCGATTCCCAAAAAGTCTTGTGCAAGGTGGTATGAAAATTTAGAAAAGAAGTTTTCTAAAGGTAAGGTTACACAACAAGGATCGAACATTGAGAATAGAAATGTAATATTGAGGCTACTAGGGAGTCGACAAATATTTTACCATAGGCCTCTTTTAGGAGATAAGAGATAAAAGGATTGTACTTTCATGGTACATGTAGAGCGATGATGGTTCTCTAAAATATTCATTTTAGCCAATTAAATGGGCTCCATGGGCCTGAGGTTGGACATTGACCATGGAGATTGAGTACTCTTTCATTGATAAGATTAATTAAATTGAGTCGACTAGTTTAAAAGGAGTTTTAAACTAGAATGAATATAAGATATTCAAAAGTTACAAGGAGTTGTGAGTCCATGACCAATGAATGATAGAACTTATTGGGTCACATGCAAAATCCAATGAGCTTCCTAAATTAATAGAGAGAATTTTCTAAGGTGTTAGAAAATAGTGTCTCCTAGCAGCCGATTTTTTGTACCAAGTTTAAGGGTCAATTTTGGCTTGTTTGATTTAAGTGTTAAATTAATCAACTAATTTAAGAGCTAAATTAGACCAATAATGAAGGAGTTAATTATTTGTTGCCAACATGACCATCAATTGGTCAAGTTAACTTAAAGAGTTAAGTTAACAAATTTAGCTTAAGGAGTTAAGCTAATTTAACTTAAAGAATTAAGTCAAAAGATAATTAATTAAATTAAAGAGTTTAATTTGATTAATTAGGAAGAATGAATTTTGGAGGAAAGGCTTAAATGAGATTTGAGATGGCATCTTACTTAATTTTAAATGAGATTCCAAATGTAATTAAGATGTAAATAAAATTCAAATAAGGTTTGGATTCAAATTTTGCCACCTTAGCAACCCTATATGGCCGCCCCCCTCATGCATTATGTGATGCCAACTTGGCATCACACATTTTTAGCATCTATATATATATATATAGAGAGAGAGAGAGGAGGTTGTGATATGCTTGTTGGTATGAAGAATTAGAGTTTTCATTTCTCTCCAAAACCATTTGCAAGCTAGCATACATATGCTGAAAGCTAAGCTTCCTTCTTCTTCTTCCTACCCAAAATTCAGCCTCCACCATTAGCAAATCTCTGGTCATACTATGTGGATATTTATGATAGAGGCAAGGCATATGACTTACTCATTTTTGGATATCCACTTACACGGGGTCCGACTTGGAGATTTTCTATAGGGAATTCTACATGGCCAATTGATCTGAAATTTTAACTAGAAGTTCTCCAAGGTGTTTTATATCTCCATCTATTTTATTCAAAATTTTTGGAGGTGATTTGGTAGGACAATCATCGCAATGTTCTCATTGTGCCACTAGCAAGCATATTCTAGAATTAGTGAAGTGTTCACTTATTACTCTTTAGATTTGCTTATTAAGGTAATCCTCTATATAAATCTAAATCCTAGACATGATTAGATCCTTGTTTAGCTTGTAGGCACTAGTTACTTTCATGTTTTGAAGTTTTGAAATTAGATCCTCGTGCCTTGTTAACCTTCATAAGTGACCTGAACTCTCAATTACCTCACAATGTTAGCACTTAGATGTGAGAGAGATACCTTTTTCTTGGAGTTTTTAATTTGTGGGGATGAGATTATTATGGAGTCCCCAATTAAAAATAGAGATAGTAAAAATGAGGATATTGTTCTATATTGTTATAGAGAAAGGGAATGAAAGACTAGGATGCCTAAAAGAAAGCTATGTGCTTTTGATAGACAAAATGCCAGAAGGGAAAGGTTTCCAAAAGGGTAAATCAAAGGAATCATGAAATATGGGCATGTCACAAACTCAAACAGCAAGGTCTATAGAAAGCACCGTAACCAATTTGTTAAGATTCCACTTACCATTCTTCTGGAAAGAGTTGATAGGAGTATTAAAGAAATGATTGACATGGAAAAAGGAGTTAAGAAAAGACTCACCGATCAAATAGTCATGCCAAAAAGAAATTTTACCTTCATCAATTATCTAAAAGATATGTTTGCCAACTTCCAATCTAATGGCACACAGTCTTTTCCACACATAAGAGTTTTGTGGAGAGACCACAATGGTTAATGGGTGGCAACCTCCATAATATCTCTTACAAGTAAATTTGGCTTATAAGGAAGATTAACATATGGATCTCCACCAAAGTTTAAAAGCAAAGGCCAAAATAGTGTCAACAAGACTTCTTATATTCAAACCTCTTTCATTGAAAGGGTAACACAAACAGATCTAAGATCTCTAATGAATTTTCATTATAGCCATAGAGAAACCCCAAACGAATTTATTGAACATTCTTTTAGGTTTGAGGATGTCCCAAAAAGTTTGAGGATGACACCGTTGGGAGTGTTCATCACATACAGGATATGTATATTAGTGGAAAAGAGAGTACTTTTGATAAGGGTAAGTCTTCCACCAATGGAAAGTCTGCTAAGCTCTCTGCCTAAGAGTTTTTTTAGATTTTAGCAAGAACAAGATCATAAATTTGGCATCTTTGTTTACTTTTGTAGAGAGGAGGCCCAATGTAGGTGAAATGAAGATTAGTTTGGAAGAATTTTGTGATATTTTCAATAACAGAAACAGTGTCGGATGGTTCTTATAAGAGATGAAGGAACTTTTGGAGATGCTAATGCATTGGCTAGATATATCCTCATACTTGGAGCAAACGTGCTTGAAGAGTTGGAGAAATTGAGGCTTGGCTTGTAGCAAGACCATAATATCATCTATATAAGCAATGTGGCTTAACCAAATGCTTCTACCTGCTTCAAAGTACATGTTCCAGTGTCTTCGGAAAAGGGATTCCAATCTTCTGTAGTAGAGCTCAGCAAAGATAATGAACAAGCTTAGGAAAATCAGGTCGCCTTTTTTTAACCTGTTGGATAATTTAAAAAAGCCCAAATTAGTCCCATTAACCCAGATAGAGAACCAAAAATTACCAATAAAGTTTTTGATGATCTAAGGACTAGGGAAACCAAACTTCTGAAAAATGACAAATAAGAGATTCGAATTCACTATATCATAAGCTTTCTCTATGTTAAGTTTCAAAACGTCATTCTCTTTGTTTTTGCCAAGATAGTGAACTATTTTCCTAAGCTAACAAGATGTTATTGTGGATGAGGCAACCCTTCACAAAACCACTTTGATTGGAAAAGATGATACGAGGAAGAATGGAAGCAAGTCTAGAGTTTATGAGCTTGGAGATGATTTTATTGGTAATGTTGCAAAGACTAATGGGTCCGAATCATTTCCAAGAGGAAGGAGAATCAATCTTAGGAATGAGAGTGATGGTGGTGGCCAAGAATCCCCTAGGAAAAAGGTCCCCTAATAAAGAATTCAATCACAGCCTCAATAACATCTTGTGGAACAATATCCCAAAAGACTTGGAAGAACTTAGAGTTATAACCATTCAAGCCGGTAGTACTCTCTAGATCAATGCTAAAAATTGCTTCCTTGACCTCATCAGGAGAAGGAATTTACATAAGAAATGTGGCCTCAAAATTAAAGAGAAGACACTGAATACAATCCAGATTGTTCTCAAAGATATCAGTTTCATTTTTAGTGAGCAAGTGGTGAAAATAATTCTTTATAGATCTCAAAATATCTACTGGATTGGAGATGTTTTAGCTATTTTTGGTGATTTCAAAAGTTTATTTCTAAACCTCTTTTTGTTAACCATGCTCCGAAAGAATTTTGTGTTACGTTCACCTTCTTGAGGCTATTTTTAGGATACTCTTTGACGCTAGAAATCCTCTTCCATAGAAAAAGCCTAAGCAAGTAAGGTATTAACTCTTTTCAAATGCAATAAGTTATCCAATGAAAGATTACTATTGTATAGACATTCAACTTGTGTTGCCTCATTTTTGGCCTCTTTAACTCTAGAGAAAACATTCCCAAAGGTAATTTTATTCCAGTTCTTTAAAACTATTTTAAGCCTTATAAGTTTGAGAAAGAGCTTGAGCATGCCTTTTTTCTCCATAGGGTGATCCCAACTATTATAAACAATCTCCTTAAGCGCATGATGTCTAAGCCAGATGTGTTGGAACCTAAAATTGCAGGTATGAGTAGCATTAGATTTAGAAAAGGATGTAAGAAAACCATCGTGATCAGAGCAAGCTCTGGCAATGTGTTTAACCCTGGTGGTATAAAAGATTTCAGCCCAAGCAGAAGAATACAAAATTTTATTAATTCTTTCCTAAATAGAGTTATCAGTCCAGGTGAATGGTGAACCATCAAATCCTTCATCTTGAAGCCCACAATCTATGATGATGTCACAAAAGTCCTTCATAGTAGCTTCATCAAGAGAAGCACCCATTTTTTCCCTCAGCATTCATACAAATATTGAAATCCCTTCTCACAAGCCAAGGAAGCCTTATATTAAAGACTCTATGTAAATCATCCCAAATAGGCTGTCTAGCAAGCTTAAGGCATTTAGCATACACAAAAGAGCAAACCATACTTGAAGACCAATTAGCACAAGACACCTGAACATGGATAAGCTGGTCTATATCCAAAATAATATCAATATCCAGGGATTCATCATAAATACACCAAATTTTATTGTTAACATTTGCAAAACCTCTATCCAAACCTAGTTTTCTGGGCATAAAGATAGTATCCAAATTGAATTTTAGTTCAATAAAAACAAGGGGTTTGATATTATGATCTCTAACAACTTCACGCACAAAGCTTTGAGAGAAATTACTGATGATATACCCTAAATGTTCCAAATGAGAAAACTATTCATAAAAAGGATAAAGGAGGTTTGATTTAAGGAGAACTCCCCACAGACTTAGATCTGGTAATTCTTTGAAGGTTTTGCACATCCTTAAAAGTGTCAGTTTTTTTGATTGGTTTAGGAGGGAGGGTAGGGAGAAGTTATGGGTAGTACAAGGATAGCTTGTAGTTGATTTTGGTTGTTGTTATGGCTGAGGTGGGTGGAAAGTTTTTTCTTGGTTTTTTTGGTTTTATTTTTGACTGAGGGCCACTATTGTTGGGGGTTTGAGAAATTTGTTTAGTGGGTTTGTTCTGGTTAGTAGCTTTAGAGGGGTAGACTATGACAACAGAATGTTAGAAGAAGAGTCAGAACAAAAATCAAGAATTTTATCATCACCAATACTTGTTTTAACAGAAGTAAAGTTGTTCACAACATTCTCAACAGAAGACCAAGAAAAATCATCCACAACCAATCTATTATTAATGAAATCAATGGGGCACAAATCTACACTTTCATCAAACAAGACCATAGCTCTATTATGTTAATTTTCAATCAGATTTCCATTAGAAATAGATTCAACATTCTTAAATTCAGTTTCAGGCAAATCAAATTCCACAAGGTTTTGGTCATATTGGGGAGGTTAGAAACATTTTCTAGAATTTATGGAAGCAGAATTAGCATAAATATTTTTATAATTAGATACCATAATATTTTGTTTATAGCTGCTTTCGTCATTCACAATCCCAGCAGATGATTTCTTAATTTTAGAAGAAGCAACATCATTATTCACAAAGCCAAGAAAACCATAGGAAGTTCCAAAATCAATCTCAACCACATTATTGATTTTATCACAAGTATCTAACATAGAAAAGTGGCTATTTACTTGGACAGAATTAGGAATAGAAGGAATGTTTCTTTTTTCAAATTGAGATATCTTGCTCGACCTTACGACATTCTTCTCTGCCATTACATCTAACTGATTTCCTCTGTCATCACCAACAACTTTCCTTAGTTTTCTAAAAATCCTTTTTTGAGAAGGTCTAGTTGCATTCTCACTAATGTAGCAGATAGAAACATCGTGACCTAAGTGATGGCAATGAGAGTAGTATTTTGGAAGATTTTGAAAAGTCATTTTGATTGTAGAAGAGGACTCATCTTATATCAACTTAAACTCTTCAAGTAATAGCTTTGTTAAGTTGACTTCCACACAAATTTGGGCAAAGTTGATTCTAGTTCTTTTCAGAGTAAGCTTATCAACTTTAATGGGATTTCCAACCACAAAAGCTATGGTGTGAAGGGCTTCATAGTTGAATAGATAATGGGGAAGTTTAGGAATTTGGACTCATACTTGAGCAATCGAGGGCTCATGGTGAAGGTCAAAGTTAGGAGTGTATTTAAGGGTGCACATTGGAAGACTATTGATGACCCAATCTTGGTAAAGGTGAATAGTAGAGTAATCTTTTGCATTGCTTAGAACTATGAGAATATGTTTGGAATTTAGAAATTGAATTGAGAATCCACTCACCAATTTCATAGTTTCCAATTTTTTCACAATAGATTGAAATATATGAAGGCCAACTGAAAATTTGCCAATTAAGGCAAAATTGAAGGATTCGGTGAAGGACCTAATTCATAGGCGGAGAACGTTGTAGACGTTTTGCCATGGAGAGTAGAGATGGACCCAGCTTTGGGAGCAAAAATCTCAAAGAAAGTGGATAGGGAGATAGGGGTCGAAGAGAATAGGTGTGAGGAACCACTGTGAACTTCATCATAGAAAGATGTGCCCGTAGATGCCAGTAAAGAAAAAGATAGGGAAGAAGGGAGATGGTTGATTTAAGTGGAAGGAAGTCTAAAATAGACATCGACAATGGCAGGTTGGTTAGAGATTGAGAAGAGATAGGTGTAAGAGGCGAAATAGGCGAGGAAGAAGAAGTGGGGGCGGAGCAGGGTTGGACAAGGAAAACATTGCTCTGTTCCGGATTTGCCAATTTTTACCAAATTCTAGATTGGTGAAAGGTTCACCATTTTCTCTTTGAAAATTTGCTCATGAAGGTAATTCTTTACCTAAATCTAAATCATGAGCATATTTAGATTCTTATTAGCTTGTGTAGCCTAGTTAATTTTAGCTTTTGAAATTTTGATTATTGAATTCTAGTGCTACACTAGTTTTTAGAAGCAACCACAATGTTGAACTTTGTTGACACTAGTTAATCAACTATGGTGAAATCATTTAAAAGTTCTCCCTTGAGCACCAAAGACTCCAACTTGGCAAAGCAAATTAATATCATTGTGAACAAAGTCATACCAACTAGAACTCTTCCTCCACAAAAACTCCAACTTCAGTAAGGATTGCGTTGATTCGGACAAGTGGCTAATTTTCACAATAATTCTTCAACAAAAATACTATAAAAGGAGGTGATTTCTTTGCTAAGCATAGTTGAAATTAAGTTGAGAATTTGTTGTGGGAAATTCATCTACTCAATAAGGGATATCCTCTTCCTTTTAGTTTCTACACACCAACTATTTGTAGAAAATCCTCATAGAGCTCATATAACCATTACCACTTCTATTCAATCAGTTGATCATTACAACTGAAAGAGAATTGCTTGGACTTCTTTGGCATTCATCAATAGAAAAAGGTTTTACTCCTCGAGGGCATTAACATATAACAAATACAAAAATTTTGAAAACTTCAAGTAAGTTATCAAGTTGAAGATTCTTTCTATATCTTTGTACTTTCTTCTTCATCTCTTCTCTTTTCTTTTGTAGGTTAAGAAACATAGTCCATTCCTAATCAACTCGTGAGGATGTATATTGACGATCACACAGAGCCATCTCCATGTATTATCATTGGGAGTGATAAAGACAACCTCAAAGTTAAAAATACTAGATTGTTTATCCATAAATCGACCAATGATGTTCTTCGTTCCATACCTCGACCTCCAAATAATTCTCTGCATATCTAAGAGTGGTCTGAAGAGGCAACCAGAGAAGTAATTGATCCACGTTCTAGCATTACGTTTCGTTCTAGGGTACTTCTCTTGAAGACTTCTCTTCACGATGCCAAAGCTACTAGCTCGGAATTTTTATTTGCAGGTTATCTTCGAAATACTAATGGTTGCTCATTGAGATTTCCTGCATCACGATTTGGCAAAGTATCTTTTCATATGGGCTATTAGGAATGGATAGAGGATGTGCTAGGTCATCATGCAGTGTTCTTCATCAAGCTAAGATCTACGCAGCAATCCATGCCTTGCATTTCACATGTGTCTGTCATAAGAATATCCTTCAAGCCTTCCTTGAGTTGTGGTGCCTTTCTACGAACACTTTGCATGCTACTACTGGTGAATTTTTAGTTTCTTTATGGGACCTTCATGTACTTGGTGGATTACCTATCCGTGGATGTTTCTACGATGAATCTCTATCTCCACTACAAAAGAGCTACTTGGTGATGATGGACATGAGCATTTTCTTCCACGAAGCTGCAAATATCTATTCCTAGCTTATCATATGCTCCCAAAGGACTCTGATGGTGTTCCTATTTCTGATTGGATTGGCTTTTAGTTTAAAGGACAATCGAGATATGCGGAGCCCCCTTTAAGGTTTTCTCAAAGAAGGTCTATTGAACCAAAGATCTATCACAATCTATATGGCAGAATCGACGTATCACTTTTGTCTCCCACCAAGGAATATAATGAGCTGTTTATGTTGCTAGAGATTGAAAATAATGTTAAAGAGGAGATCTACTTGGCTGCTTTTCTTTCATGCTGGTTATGCAATTTTGTTCTACCACATCGCAAAGCTAATCTGATTTATGCTACGATCTTCAAGGTTGCTGTAGAATGGCAAGCGGTGATTGCTTTTCTCTTGTAGTTCATGTATTGGCGGGCATCTACAGTGGTTTAAGGAATATATCAACTTTGCCAAGTCTTCAGGAATCTTTTTCCATTTTCCCTATTCATTATGTTCACAGTTGGACAGGGCACTACCTTGGCACTCATTTTCATCTAAGATTAATGTAGGAGGAGCTGAGATGGTCAAATATGTGGGGGACAATATGACCAAATATTTTGATATTTTAGAGGCATGAGAATTATTCCTCAATATCAACCCTTTAGCTATTCAAAATTTATGCTTGTTTCCACGTAAATAATTTAAAGTAATAGATGGCCCCTGTATATCAAATACTTATAAGGATCGTTTAGTGGCTTTTTGTTCTAGTTATTTGACATTTGATGTGGAAAAAAGCATATTATTGAAGCTTATAGCCCTCATCGATTCAGTCGATAATATGGATTTTGTCAACACATCCCAAGCAACTTAAAGAAAGAGATTCTTACTTGTGATTTGTATGAGCTTGTTCAACTTTAGCAGTCATGTACCTTACTGAACACATCTTGCAAGCTTATCATTCCTGGCAATACTTCTTCCTTTGCATTGGCCACAAAGGTATATATAGATTGGTGGGACAAACATTGGAAAGCTTCGCAAACAAATGGTACTAAGATTGTTCTCAAAGTTAATCAGAGACATGTGGAATCAAATTCTAGTCAACTCAATCAACTTGAGGCTAGAATTGAACAGCATGCATCTGAGTACGAGCATCCTAGTAAGAATCCATCTTGTCCTAAACAAGTTTTAATCAAAGAACCCAAAAATAATCCAGCAGCCTCACCTCTTCAAAATTTTATTACTTTAGGGCAAGTTAAATAAAGGAATTTAGAGCCTAAGGATTACAACCTTGCTAAACATACTCAAGTGCCGTTTAAAAGGCATCGTGACTTACTCGAGATTTCATTCCCTATTGATGCTCAAATGGAAGGAAATGAAATAATTTCTGCACTTTCTTGCTCAAATGACAACTCTAGCAACCAATGCATACTCAAGAAGAAGCTAAAGGTTTTGGGTTTAGATAATATTAGTATTAATTCAAATTTTTTTGTAGATGTCCCAAGTTCTTCTTTACCTTTGGGTGAATTAGCAAAATATGTAAAGTCATTTATTTATTTATTTTTAATATCATGCACCCCTTCCTTTTTTTTTCTTTTTTTAACATTTATATTTGCTAATTCTAATTTCTTCTTCTTTTCGTCTCCTTTTTTTTTATGATATGGCTTGCAGATCTCGAGATGCCAGTCCTAATTACTTTCGAAGGTAGTGTTGGTTCGATAAATGTGGCTAATCCTTTTAACTTGCTTAAAACAAATATTTCTCAACCTCTTGATGGTGGGATGCAAACTTCCTATAATACTAATTCCAATAAGCAACCCAAGGTGATATTACCTAAAATTACAAATGATAAGGCTTTTGCTGGGAAAGAAAAGCCCCAAAAGATATTTGAAGCTCCATCTTGGGTACCTTCAACTATTGAAATTTTTGAATTTTGTTCTCAAATTATAAAGACTAAAGCAGAACAGATGTTACTCAAATTCTACTAGGAACAAATATGTCAAAAAAATCATGAAAACTCCATTTGAGCAACTTTCAGAGATAAAGCCTTCAATTGATGATCTTATTGCAGAAATGAAATCATATGTAAAAAATACATCACCTTTAGAGGACAACTTGAGATCTTTCTTTGAAGGTGCATCCAACTACACAAAGGTTAAGTCAAATTCAATTCAAAAAAAGACACAAGAATCCCATGAGAAAGCACTGCTTTTTGTGCAACAGGATTTTTTTGAGGCTAAGGCGATAGAAAGTGAGAGAGTTGAAGAGGTAGATGGTCTAGAGAATAAGCTTCTTCAAATCACCAAGCAGCAAGAGGAGTTGAGAACACTACTTGCTAAGTTAAGTAGTAAGGAAGAATTCGCAAGCTCATCACTTCACAAGGCCGAAGAAAACTTGTCCATTATCTAAAAAAAAGTGGTCACCAAGAGAGATAAAGTTTCAAAACTTAAAGACACTCTGTTTTTGACTGATCAAGAAGTTGAAGCTTTAAAGAGGATGGAAGCACTATTTGAAGAATCTCGGAAGGAACAAGTAGCTTTTAATATACTTGCATGAGCACTTAGCTACTTAGACTTTTTCTTTTTCTTTTCTTTTTTTTTAGCACAATTGATATAAAAGAATATTTGACTATTACATATGCAATAAAAGTTGTTCTTTTATGAATTCTCCTTGTTCATTCTCTCTCTCTCTCTCTCTCTCTCTCTCTCTTTATATTCTTCAAATTGACGCCAACTTCAAAGAAAATATTGTATTACATGCACCCAACAATTGAGTGGAATACACTTACTTAAGCTCATGAGTAAAACTGACCATCTTAATAAATTAAACTTGAAAGCAATCAAAACTTCTGCCACTGATATTGTCTTTGATCTGTCTTTAAATTATATGAGATCCGTCTCTAATTTTGTCATGATTCCATTGGTATTTGTGTCTTTAAATTCATCTCTAATGCATTTCAAATTAGTCCACATAAAGGTAATAATTCATCTTTAATTTGTTTGCATTTTCATCAATAATTCCATCTCTTAATACATTTTCATACTCTTGCACAGTAAATAGACAACCTTCCAACTGAAACAATATGATAATAAATATAATATTTAAACAATGGAAATACTTTCCATCATTGTAATAAATATAATATTTGGACAATAAGAATGTATGAAAGCATCCCAAAGTACAATGAAAAGAGTTATAACATAGTGGGAAATCACAAATATTATTTGCAAATAAAGCTTCCAACATATTAAACATACATACCAAAACAATATCTAATAGTTGCTTTCTACCAATTACGTCACTTCATGCTCCAAACATTAATTTCTTTGATCAGCACCAATTTTCACTTAAGAATTAGATTGTCAAATGAAGATCGGTAACTATTAATTCCAACAGCCAATCCACTATTGCCATGTTCAAACCAAATACCATCAATATCATTTAAGTCCTAAACCTAAGAACATAATGATAAGATCTAAATCCCAAATGAAAAATTACACTAGTTTCTCATTATGTGTATTAAATACCCATACAGATGATTGAAACATAGGGAGTGCTTACTCATTTGTGTGGCAAATCTGAGGTTCCCCGCAAATCATTGGAGCTATATTGATCATAAGTGTTTAGCATTAATGCTTCAAATGATAAGTGATCAGCAAAACTTGGTTGAACTCTTGTAGTAATTGATATGACAACAAACTTCTTTAATATAACACAAACAAGAAGAAAATAAGGGAAAAAGCTTTGGTTGGAACAAGTTCAATGTAGTTCAAAATTACAGTAAAATCAATGCTAAAAAGCCACAAGTAAGAGAAACTTCTATCTAATAATCACTTTACATTTGCTATCACATTACCACAATCATCTAAAAACCTCCAAAATAATTCAAACTAACAAAACAACAAAGTGAAAATGCAGGATATAATACTAATTACTTTACATGATAACCCATACCAAAGATTATAAAGATAAAATGTAGGATAAGATGGTTTAGATGCTTACAGTTGATAGGAAAAATGAAATGGAAGACCCAATCTCACCAGCTATAGTTACCTACTTATATTTAACAAAGCAACAAGCCCACTTCCAAATTAAAAGAAGTACATTAATAAATTAAAAAGTCTAGCCATGTAGTCATGAGATTTAATCTAGTTTACAAGGTTAATAAATTAAAATAATTAGTTAAGAGTTGATAAGAAGAAATTCGATTTGATCAAACTTTCTAGTGATGGCATATAAAAGATCCATTTCAATAGAAACCTAAGAACACCATTTGCTTCAAGAGCACCATCTCAGATGTATTATTAAAAGATTCTTAAGGTAATCTAATAGCTGATGGACGCACTAAATATTGATAGAAAAAATAACCCTAGAGTGAAATAGAGAAGCGAGAGTTAGTTTTGGCAGTTCATGGTTCGTGGCATCAATAGTCCATGAGACGATCAAAGAACACATGACTAGATATATATATACATACAAAAATAATTCTCAAGTCTTATCAGATAAGAATGGGCCAATCATGTCTTTTTATTTTAATTTATGACAATTGTATGAATTAAAATGAATACGCATAGAAATTTAATGAAGAGAATAAGAAACACAATCAGCTTTAAAAAAATAATGTACATACCCAAGATTAAGAAGACCCGCTACAGTATCTCTAATAGGCTTTAGGAAGGGGTGGTGGTGGTGGTTTCAAGTAAACATCAAACTAATGTCAGAAACAAAACGTAAAAGCTACTAGGAAAGAAATAATTTCTCCATTTAAAACAAACTTCTCGCAATTGGCAACCCAAATCTACCCTTGCATATTCTGATTCTTATACAATCTCTCTCTGTCAGCTATCCATTAGCAGGTATTCCAGGCCGCCATACATATATATCAGTGAAATTCTGAACCGAACTACATATCTTACTTGGATCAAGAAATTTCAGTATATCTTGGTAAGCAACCTGTGAATAGAATAAACCCATTAAAACAGGAACATTGGCAAAAGTCCAACAGGGGAGAAGAAAGAAACAACTTGCTTATTACTTTTCAACATAAACAATGAGCTCTCAAGTGAAAGCACAGGGTCAAAGTTATTTCTAATCTTCAGCTGCATCAGAGCGAGTGCTCCCAAATCACAATCAAAACTAGTGCAGTACTGAGAAACTTTTTCATTGTCTTCCTCTTTTAATATGGCAAAATCTTTATTAACACAAGAAGATAAAAGGTGTACATAAGGACTCTGGCAAAATAATATCCAAAGTGACAATGCATATCTTATGAATATTATGCAGCAGAGTCCACAATCAAGGATCGTCAATGAGCTTATATGGTAGTGAGTGTATCCAGCACACGAGTGCATCAGACAGTTTACATTTGTATTGCCTGAGATGATTCAAATAGAATAGAGCAGTTTGTGGAATGCAAAGAGGTACTTCGAAATTCGAATCAACTAGCATGAAATTCCCTACTGCTCACTTTGTAATGGCTTCTGAGTGACTAAAATGTTGCAAATTTTGCCTATGTTTGGATTTGTTTTTTGGAGAGTTTAATCATTAGTAGTGGCTAACTGGAGAGACAGCAATTCCTCCTCAAGTATGATCTTTATATGACAATCTGACCTCGGGTACAACGCGCACATCAGAGCATACCCTCGCTCAACGACGTCGTCGCTCAGCATTCCCTCGCTCTGGTCAACTTTCCCGGAGACAAGCCGAGCCGGACACGTCATGCACACGCCGAGCTTGCAGTCATGAGGCACAGCCAAGCCGACGTCCAGAGCTTTGGAGAGAATCGTTTCATCCGGCTCCACTTTAAGCTCCATAGTTTTGTCGTCCTGTTCGATTACTACTTTGTAAGCGTGGACGGAGGTCGATAGGCGGCAGCGGCGGAGGTGGAAGTGGCTAGCATTGGATTGTGGCTTGAGATGTGGAGTGTTTTGTTAGAATTGAGGGAGATTTGTTTGTTTATTGAAGTTGAGAGGCAGAGACGGAGTCAGGTGCAGGGCTGCCATTTTTGTGATGGAATTGTGGCGGAAGGGAGAAGGGAGTGTAGTGGTTTGAGAGGATAAGGTATTGCTTTCATTTAAAATGTTTTTTTTTTTCCTTTTTTCTTTTCTTTTCTTTTTCTTTCTTTCTTTCTTTCTGTTTTTTTTTTTGGTGTAATAAGTTTGAATTTTTATATTTTTTATTTAGCATTTTGTTTCTTTGATGTGAAGAGGTAGGTAAAAGGGCTCATTCTTTTATGAGTAGTGGATTAATATCACTAGTTAATCCTTCTTCTTCATTTCTTTTTTTTTTTTTTTTGTCATTTGATATTTAGAATTATTAATTTATAAAATGCAATTGCATTATAAATCATTAATTCACCTACGTAATTGGGTTCAATTTATTAAATTAATTGATTTTAAATAGGACACTATTTAATCCAAATGAATTGAACCTAATTTGATTAGAGAATAATCAAAGTCAATTTAATTAATTTAGATATTTTTCATATGTATTGTATTTGTATATTACTTAAGCTAACGTTTGGTATTTGACTTTACTTTAATTAATTGTTTAAAAGCTCTTTATAATATTTGAAATTCACTCATCATTATTTAATATTTTAAATAATTGGCATTCAATTTAACATGCCAAAATGATCAAGTTATTTTTTATTTATGATTATGTTAACAAATTCTTGATAAATTAAAATTACAAATTATTTAGTAACTAAACAACTCCAAATACAATTTCACATGCATTATATGAATAAAAATTTATAGGAAAAAAATTGAGGTAAAAATTTTTTAGACAACATTTTTGTCTTTTATTTGTCTTAAATATATATATATATATATGTATGTATGTGAAAGTTAAGATTGACATTTTCGTCTCAAAGTTGTCTCAAAATTATAAAACTAAGGCGTATTATTTTTGTCAGCAAAATAAATAGCCAATAATTAGTAATTTTCTATGGATTAATGACAAAAGCATTTCTGTCAATAATTTTTGTATTTAATTTGTCTTTATTATGTCATAATAATTACTTCTTATTTATCTTTCATGAAATTAAGATCAAATTGAAACTCTGTCTTTATTCCATCTCTGATATATGTCTATTAGAAACAGATTTGTTTCCATCTCAAATGCGCTGTTCTTTTGTAGTGACTCGCATTTTTATGATTTTAATTTTTTCTTTCATTAATTTTTTTGATCTAAACTTAACATAAATATTGCATGTTAGTATTTTTAAGCATTTTATTATTTCATTTTATAGTTATCTTAAGAAATATTGAATAGTAGTAATTATAAATTTGTGGCCCTCTTACCACTATGCATCTTGTGCAGAAAGTATATAATGTTTCGGATCACATAGACAAATTTAATAGCATACGTTCTGTAATAAAAAATGTTTGACGTATGCATTTTAAGGAGCTAATGGTACACTTACGTATATGCTCCCTTGAGCCTAAAAATGATCCTTTTCAATAAATTTTGTTAAGCAACTATAATATTTGACTTGCGTCCACAGATAAATGAAAATATGAAAAGATGTACTTTAAGGTTATTAATATGTCAATCCAATCACTAAATAAAGTGCATTAAAGATTTATTGAGTAGTTTTTGTTTAATATTCTACTAATCCAAATTTATAAGGTTGGATAAATTTTCCATTCTAAAACAATCAAAATCTGAACACATAATGCTTGAACTGCATTTAGATTGAGAAGACGGACTTTAAGGCTATTAATATGTTAACCTAATCACAAAATAAAACGCACCCTATATCTCCATTTGGAAAATTAATCAAGCAGTTTTGATTAATGAAATCAAATTTATAAGCTTGGATAAACTCTTCATTCTAAAATTGTAGAAATTTGACCATATACACGCTTGCCCACAAGTCTAAACTATTACATATAAAATAGAAAATTTCAGAATATTAATTTTTTGTTTAAATTTTCATTGAAACTTTAAAATCCTATACCTATATTAATTAAAATTAACATGGACATTCATTATTGGATAAAGAGAACTCGTCAATCATTCATCCTTAATTTGTTTCCGGAAAGTCTAGCATAAATTCATAACGTGAATTGCATCAATTTCTTGAGATTGGATTGGTTGTATTTTTATTTTTATTCTCTATTTTCATAATTTGTAATTGTGTTCTTATTTTATCGTTATTTTGCATGTCAAAATAAAAATATGATTGGATACGTACTATGAATATTTTGAAAAATGGCGGATTGAAAATAATATTTTGGTAAATTAGAGAAAAGTAACTAAATCTGATTTCATTTTTAAAATCAGTTTTCATTTGTTTTTTCTTGATTTGCACGTACATCATAAAATTTAAGTTCCGATTCACTCTCTAATTATATCAAAATACCCTTAAGTTTAATTTATAACTATAAAAAGCACTATCAAGCACATAGCATCTTCATTTCACTCCCTTTACACCCTTCTTCTTAATATCTCTCAAATTCTAAAATTACCATCTATTTCAAATTTTCTCTATTTTCTCTCTTGCAATCTCTTCCATGCTGTTCTATTTTTTCATCCTATTGGTCGTTGCTCCTTCTTCCAAGCCCATCGTTCATCGTTGTTGTATTGCCCGAGAAGACTTCTATTTTAGTCAATATTTTCAAAAACTAAAAGGTATCTTTTAAATTATACCATTGTTATTTTCTTTTGAAATACTAAAAGAATTCTTTTATTTTTTTTATTGGTTATTTTTGTTTCTCCTTGTTTTAGTTGATATGTATGTAATTTTGTTTCATTCTGTATTTGATTTAGTTATAATATATTCGATTTTCCCATATTCAGAGTTAGAAAAAAGAATCTTAATTTCAATTATAGCATGTTTGCACAATTATAATTTGTCCTTCATATGATATTTTAATAATTTAATTCAATTATTAAGTACATGATTTTAGTAAATTTATACTTGTTTAAAATATAATCTGCATTAGTTATTTTATGAACTAAATATTAGGATACTATCCAAGCTTTATATGGTTTGTTTGAAGTAGATAAATCGTATTTAATCCTTTTTCGTTGTTCATTCAAACAAACTTAATTAACTATATTCAATATTGTTTGTAAATAAATCTGGTACAAAACCTCAAACTTTTTGTATTTTAAATTGTAGTTATAATATCAAAACCTCACTTTAGTATTGTGTGCAAGTAATTTTGGTACTAAATTTTAAACTATGTAATTTTTATTGTGGTTTTATACCATAATATTAGTTTTGTGCTATATGCAAATATTTCTAGTGCTTATTGTTAATTCAGTGTTACTTGATTTTAATTATTTGTAAATAGTTTCGATTATGATAAATATTAGGTTTATTTGTGAATAACTTTTGTCTTGATTGTATATTCTATATGTTGTAGGAGAAAAAAGAGAAAAATATTACCTCGATCAAGATAGTATTTAGAGGCAACAATTTGGACTTATGGGCATGGTTTGCTCAATTTTAGTGCTAAATGATTATATTTGGATGGTCATTATTTGTATAATATAGTATTTCTAGGGAGTATTTGGATGATTATTATGGAGGACTTTTATAATTTGTAATGTAATTTGGATAATATGGATGTTTGTAATTTGACTGATATCTATGATTATAATTTAGATTTATGGATTGTCATTGTGTATATAAATTAGAAATTTTTTTAGATGAAAGTTGATGTGTATTATGAATATTGTTACTAGAGTATATGCTACAGGTTGTTAAAATATTAGTATCTTTCAAAGCATATTAAGTATGGTGAATTATAGCCACATCCCCAGAAGTTTGGTGTAATTACTAATAGATCCTCTCTTTTTCATAAATTATAAATAATCCCTTAATGTGGGAAATCTATATGTAATTAAAGGAAAAGTGTGGAAGGTTCAAAATATCCTTATGACAAAACTAGAGGGAAAAAGATAAAAAAGGGTGAATTACAACTACACCAATGAAGTTAAGTGTAATTACCAAAAAATCCTTATTTTTTTTTATAAAATTACAGATAAAGCCCTAATGTTAGTAACCATTATGCAATTCAAATGAGAAAATCATGCACCAGTTCCAAAAGAAGCTGCCCTTACGGTTGAAATAATAAGCAAAAATGTTGACACGCCTTGCCAAACTTGTTTATGATTACCAGCATGAAGATAAAGAAGCAACATGCTAACATTGCAATTGCTACTAATGTGTTTGCTTCACCTATTGCAAAAAAGAGGAGCCAAGTAACTGATGCAATCAAATAAGCAAAATGCAAAGGAAATGTAACATATAAATAACTTGCATGACTTCATTAATCAAATTAGGTACTATTACATAATATATATCGTAAAATGTAGACAAAATAATGATTTTAGTGCATAATTCATACTTCCCAATATTTAGAAATTTAAAGAACAAATTATAAAGTACTATATTCACTATAAAAAGCTTATATAATAAACTATTCATTTTTATTATTATAATATTACAATTTACACCTTAAAATTTCAGATACATTATAAATATAACATTAAAAAACTTAAATGTTACAAATTCCTCTCAAGGATAATTTTGAAAGTTCATATATTTTTTTTAATAGTGCATCCAAGGAACTCTAATAGGAAATAATGACTGGATTTTATTTTAGATGGCACAAAACTTTATGAGGCTATTTGTAATTTATGAAAAAGCGATGATCTTTTGGTAATTATACCAAACCTCAGGAATGTAGTTGTAATTCATCGTATTTAGTATTCACATAAGCATATCCAATAGTAATAATTACTAATGTAGTACTAATAAACTACTTACATATATAAAAGTTCTGCAAATTGTCATTTTACTTCACCTTATAAGAAAATAATCCTACAACTATTAAGTTCATGTTGTATAGTAGATGATTAAGGATTAAAAGGAGTGAAATTCAACATGTTTTCAACATTAAAAAATAACATCATATTCGCAAGTAAGACCTTATGCTTGCATGTGTACACGCCTTCTGCCTGCGCATGTGCCTTGTGCCTGGGCACTAGGTAAGTACTTGGGTACACGCATCATGTTGCAAAATTTGGTATTAAATTAAGCAAATAAAGTATTGATTGCGTTGAATGTTAATATATTGTATCAAGAATATGAATTTGAAATATAAAATCATTCTAATGTAGTATTACATATTAAAAAGGAGTCTAATAGATTATTTTCCCAATAAATAGAGGCAAATTATGCCATACAACAAATGTATATAAACACACTCTAAACCAATACTAATCTTTTTAAGATAACATATTATTTCATCATAATCAAGTACTGATCTACAAAATCAAAAGTACTATATTTACAAAATATGGCATTGTTTTGAATACATTTCAAATTATGTTAAAATTGACAATTCTATGCTTTGTTTTCAAATCCTGGTAAATTTGAATATTCGATGTTTTGTTTTATCATCATGACATAATTTCTTAGTTATAGGACAAATATTGCCATGAGACATTGTTTGTGTAACAGCATTGATGTCAAAATGATACATTAATCATTTACAGTGATGCTTTAACTAATTTGAAGGAGAGTATAAATGGTTGATGTGAGTGCTATCTTTCCAACCATTTCAACACCTACTTGTCCCCACAACTACATCAAAAAAATATTATTTGGATGTTTTGAATGGTCTAGTATGTGTTTTACCAATAAATTGAGGTAAATTAGCCCATACAATAAGTAATTACAAAAATGCTCTACTGCATCACTTTGTACTGAATTTAAAGTATTATACTTCTGTAATCAAGTGTATGCTTTAAAAATAAAGTATTAATTTTCCTAAAACATATGGTGTTATTCTTAATACATTTGAAATCATGTTAAATTTAATTATTTTAGTTTTTGTTAAACTATCGAGGCATGATTCATTGTTCTAAGATGGATATAGTCATGATGTGTTGTTTGCGCTACAATGTTGATATCAAAATGATACACTATTGACCAAAAATGATGCTTTGCAGATAAAGTAGAATACAAGTGGTTGGATGTGAGTAGTTGTCTTCCCAACTATTTGAACATATGTGTATCCCATTATTTATGAGATCAAAACATGCTTTGAATATTTGGGGTGGACTACATATTGTTTCATCCACAAATTTAGGTAAATAAGACAATTCAATAAGTGAGTATAAAAATTCTCTAATTTAGTACCAAATTGTAATAATAAAATCTTAAATTTCTGTTATCAAGTACTAAATTTGATAAATAAGGTACTAATTTCCTAAAATGAGATATTGTTTTTAATACATTAGAATTTATATTAAATTTAATTATTTAAGTAATTGTTTGACTATCAAACTATGATTTCGTAGTATTGGGATGAGTGGTTGCCATTATTTATACTACAACATTGATATCAAAATGATATATTGGTACCTATATTGACGTTTTACACTTGTATAAAAGAGAGCATAAGTAGCTAGAGGTGAGTAATTGTCTTTCAATATTTTACTTGAAGAAAATATGATTTATTATTTTAGATGATCTTATATGTTATTTTTTATCAATAAATTGAGAAAAAATAGACCACACAACAAGTGAGCATAGAAACACCCTATTGCAATACTAAATACAATAAAAAAGGTACTAGATTTATATAACTATGTACTGAATTTTAGAAATAAGGTATTACATTCCTAAAATACGATATTATTCTTACATTTAAAATTATATTAAATCTAATTATTTGAGTTGTGGTTTGACTATCAAAGCATGATTTCATAGTCTCAAGACGAAAATAGTTATGATACATTGTTTGCACTCAAAATTGATGTCACATTGATACATGTATCATCTACAGTGATACTTTACACTTGCCTAAAGGCATTAATAAATGGTTAGATGTGAGTAGTTGTCTTACCAATCATTTCAACACATGCATAGTCTCACCATTACTTGAAGAAAATGTGATTTCATTATTTTTGATGGTCTTATATATGTATATATATACATATATATTTTTTTTTACAAGTAGATTGAGAAAAATTAGGTGATATGACAAGTGAGTACAAAAACACTATGCAACATTATTAGATGCCAATGATAAGGTATTAAATTTTTGTCATCGAATGTGCATATGCAAAAATAAAGTATTATATTATTGAAAATGAGATTTATATTTTTGTCATGGAGTATCAATTTTATAAATTTTAGATACCTTTCAATTTAACAATTATAAACCTTGTTAATATTTGTATAAGCACGAAACCCTATTTTTTCCACAATGTTGACGTCCAAATGAATTATTTCACCATATATGATAGTGTTTTATAACATTAGTTATATTCCTAACCATTTCAACATGTGTAATACCAAGCATTACTTGAAGAAAATATAATTTATTATTTTTGGATGGTCATATTTGTTGATTCACCAATAAATTGAGACAAATTATGGCATAGATGAGTAAGTATAGAATTACTACAAATACAATACAAGATGCTAAAAGGCATTATATTTCTAGAGTGGAGTATTTATCTAGAGAAGTAAAGTACTATTTTGCTAAAATGAGGTATTACCTATCTGTTATATAGTATTAGTTTTACAAATATTTGATATTGTTCAATTTAACAATCCTAGATCTTGTTATATTGGTACAACCATGAAACCCTATTTTTTCACTACAATGGTGATGTTAAAATGAATAATTTTACCAAATATAATGGGACTTTATTGTAGTTGTTGTATTTCCAACCATTTGAACGCATGTTTATCCACAAGATTACTTGAAAACAACATTACTTCATTATTTTAGATGGTTTGATATGTTATTTGTACAAATAAATTGAGGTATGTAAATTAGGTCATACAATAAGTGAGTATAAAAATACTCAAATATAGCACTAGTTTCTCAAACTGAAGTATTTTATTCCTATTGTCAAGTATGTATCTACATAAGTATTTGATTTTCGAATATGAGGCACTATTTTTCTAATTTGCAGTATCAATTTTGTAAATTTTAAATATTATTGAGTTTATTATAGTCCTTGTTATAGCAATATAGCCAAGAAACCCTACTTTTTCCTATAACTTTGATGTAGAAATAAAGCAATTACCATGTACAATGATACTTTATACTAGTAGTTGTCTCCAAACTACTTGAACATGTGACTATCCACACCATTACTTAAAAATAATTATGATTTTAATGTTTTAGATGGTCTTATATGTTATTTTCACCAATAATTTAAGGCAAATTAGACTATATGCAAGTGAGTGAAAAACACTCTATTGCAGTCTAATTTCTTAAGTTAAAGAGTTTTAGTTGTGTTATCAAGTATGCGTTTGTATATATGAGTATTAACTTTCTAAATAAGGTACATTTTTGTAATTTGCACCATCAATTTTATACATAACTATTTTACTCCTTATTATACTGTTATAGCCAAGAAGTCTTGCTTTACTATACAATGTTGATGTTCAAATGAAACACTTACCATGTACAAAAGTAGTTTACATTAGTATTAGTCTTGTCAATCATTTGAACATGTGCTTATCCGCACCATTACTTGAAAAAAAATATGATTTCATTGTTTCAAATAGTCTTATATGTTGTCTTCACTAATAATTTTAGGTAAATTAGGCCAAACGACAAGAATAAAAATACTATATTCCAGTTCTAATTTCTTTGAAGGGTGAATTATATCAAACCCCTAAGGTTTGGTGCAATTATGAAAAATCCTTGTTGTTTTAAAAATTTCATATACCCCTTTGTAAAGTTTACTGTCATCTAACAATATAGTCTAACCATTGCTCAGTGTTAGGGTCCCATCTGTGCATTGTTAAAAAAAAAAAAGTGAAGTTTAGAAATTACCCCTATGTTAACTAACTTCAATTTTGACAATTTCTAACAATTTTTTGTGGAGAAAAATACCCTTAGGGATTATATTGTAAGATATTCAGAATTTTAAGGTTGTATTTTGTCACACCCCAAAATCAAATAATGTATTCTAGTTTCAAGGTGTAAAACTCAATCCTAAATAAATAATGTCATCTAACCAAAATAATGTTCTTAAATAATAGAAAATCCAAACCTTCATAATCATTTAGATAAATCTTGCCACAAAAAAACTTAAAATACCTAATACTTTAACTCCAACTAATAGTCCATAAAAAGAGAAACCAATAAGCTAATACAAAATATGACTAGACTACTGCAAAGGTCCAAAATAAAACTTCAATCTTAATTCTCATCATAAGTAAGATCCACTTCCTCCCTAGGACTAGGGTCTAGGTCTGGTAAAAGAAAATTAAAATAAAAGAAAAACATAAAGCATAAGTAAAAGACTTAGTGAATGCCAAGTGTGAGCAACGCGAGTTTGTGGATCCAACAAAATAATAATGATGCTATGATAAAACAATCGAGAAGAATATAAGTAGAAAGCAATCAAGTGTAAAGTAGTAAAAAAAATGAGAATTTAGTAAACATTTCATAGGCTAAGATTTAAATGCGATGATCAAATAATGTTTGCTATAGCCAGTTAACCTTACGACTCCTACCATGACAGCTCCTTATCGCTCTGGACAAGATGTGACCTTACCAAAAGGTGCCTGAGCTTAAGTCCTTGGAAAATTCTATGACCCACATTAGCCACAAATGACTTCTATTGTACATTGAGGGAATTAGGTCATGGGAGCTTGGGATTCAACCAGCAAGCTCGCTGCCATCTAATGAAATCCCTCATACACCCAAACTAAGTTGGAACCCACATATAATATCAGTAATAGTAAAATCAATCATCAATGTTCACCATCATTGTTAATTACTAGTGCAAAAATATTATTAAACAATAATGAAGGTTGAAAAGAGCATATTTCCTTCTATTATGAAACAAAATAAAATAATTTTTGTACGCAGTGGAATATAATTATAATATAGTGTAAATTGAAAACAAGCTGCGAGCAAATTATACTATAATGTATTCCTTCTATGTTTTGAAACATAATATTATGCCGTATTTATAGGTTTTGGCACTTATTGTACTTATCAATTGAACCAAGAGTTGATTCTATCGTGTCAAGTCCTCATACACCTGTTGAAACAATTATGGCATTTAACTTAATTTAATATCTAACTATAGAACCATAATTGCACTTTAATCTATTTAGAAAACTAAACTTGGTTAGGAATTAGTAAGGCAACGAATATGAAAATATTTGTTTCAATACACTAATCCTATAGTAAATCTATCTTAAATCTAAACCATGTATTGGTCATATTGACAGTACAACTAACCAAAATAATCAAGATAAAAATTATTATAGAGAATAGAAACAAAAGGGAGAAATTGAAAGCATGGGACCAGTTCTCTTGTGTGAATAAAATAAAAAAAAAAGACATTGCCAAAATTAACTATTGAAGATAGGAAACATTATATGTATATTTATGGACGTGAAATGGGTAAAGAAAAATGAATGTGCGAGATAGAGATTAGTGGTTCGATAATAAATTAGACATCATGAATAGGGTATTTCTCTGATCATCTGTTGCTATTACTTCTAATGAAGGACATCATAAGGGAATTATTTCTATTAGCTAACCTCTGTAATGATCTAAGCACATGATGTAAGTGTATCCTGTAATGTGTGCACCTTAAATTTAAGAATTTGAAAATTGGGTTGGTCTCAAATAAAATCTATGCAGAATTCCACTTCACTCGTATGCCTATAATAATTGGATTGAATGACAGAAAGTGACAAAACTTGGGCCCACATGTACCAAATACAAAAAATGCCTTATTCCACTCGAGCACATTCTCCACTACCATAGAAAAATCAAAATCTAAGAAAAATCACCAAACAAATAAAAGCAATTACTAATGAACAAATTAAAATTAACACTAATAAATATACCTAGAAGACTCGATTCCACCTACTAGAACTGTGTAATCACCTGCTCCACCCCTTTTTCTTCTTTCATTCTACTTCCCTATCCCTTTTTCTTTTTTTCTTTTTTCTTTCATCCAATAGGAATAGGGTTTTGTTCTTAGGAATTATTAATATATGAGGGAAGTGGTTTAATCCTCGTAGGATTCCAATTATTTTCTTCCTAGGACTAAGATTATTAATACCTATTTTAACTATAGCATCTATATTATTAATACCTAGGGCTTAATAATTTCACTTCTTGTACATCATAACATTAATCCAAGTAGAGTTATAATTTTATATTCCCCAAAATATGGTGAAAGCAAGTAAGGCACTATGATCCAATAATTAAAATTCAAAAACATAAAATTAACTAGTGCTTACAAGCATAACAAGGATCTAGTCATGCTAAGGATTTAGATTTAGTGAGAGCATTACCTTGAAAAGCAAAGTCCAAGGAGTAGCAAGTTAACTCTTCACTAGTCCATAAACTACCTGCAACTAACATAGCTGGAAGAGTGCAACAATTGCCTTATCAAATCTCCTCCAAAAATTTCAAAAAATATGTGGAACTTCACAATGCCTTGATGAACTCTCAGTTAAAATTTGAGATCAAAAGGCCATATGGAATTCCCTGGATAAATTTGCCAAATCGGACTTTGTGCAGGTGGATCTCCAGAAACAAGCAAGTGAAATGCCTTGCCTTGATTGTAATGATCCACACACTAATGAGATCTTCCAAAATCTTTAGTTTATAAACTAAAGTAAGACTAGAGATTCAATATGGTGGAGGCCAATTTTAGGTAGGGAAGAAGAAGAAGAGAGCAAAGCTTTCAACATATGAATGCTTACTTACAAAAGGTTTTGGAGGGAATTTGTAAAGAATCTAATTCTTCACACCGAAAATGTGTGATGCCAAGTATAGAGAGAGATGGCCAACTATATCACATTCCATTCCAAATTAATTAAGATGCCAATTCAAATCTTATTTTAATTTCCCCCCAAAATTTATTCTTCCCAATTAATCAAATTAAACTCTTTAATTTAATTAATTGTCCATTGACTTAACTTTTTTTTAAGTCAAACTAGCTTAACTCTTTAAGCTTGATTTGTTAACTTAACTCTTTAAGTTAACCTAACAAATTGATGGTCATGTTGGCACCAAATAATTAACTCCTTAAGTATTGATCTAGTTTAACTCCTTAAATTAGTTGATTAATTTAATAATTAAATTAATCAAGCCAAAATTGACCTTCGAACTTGGTACCTAAAAATGGGTTCACTATGAGAGATCCTTTTCTAACACCTTAAAAATTCTCTCCATCAATTAGGAAGCTAATTGAATTTTGTGTGTGACCCAATGGATTCTATCATTCATTGGATATAGGCTCACAACTCCTTATGACTTTGAATATCTTATATTCATTTTAATTTAAAACTCTTTTTAAACTAATCGACTCAATTCAATTAATTTCACTAATTGAAGAGTACCCAATCTCCATGGTTGATGTCCAACCTCAAGCCCATAGAGCCCAACTAATTGGCTGAAATAAATATTCTGGAGAACCATCATCATGCTACTTGTACCATGTAAATACAGTCCTTCCATCTCTTATCTCTCGAAAAAAGCCTAAGGCAAGATATTTATCGGCTCCCTAAAAGCCTCAATACTTTTTCTCTATTCTTATTGTTCAATCCCATTGTGTGACCTTATCTTTGGAAAAATCCTTGTGCAAAGATTTATAGGAATCAATTATTATCAAATACATAGGAGATGCACTCATCCTTCACAATAGTGAGGAGTCAGATTCTATCTTGGATCTCATAAACCTCCATGCTAAGTAGTTCATACCTAATCTCAATACAAAAGACCTATTGTGGTCAAGAACGAGTTAAAGTATAAGGATTAGACTTAATGTTACAATGGACCCTCAGGTCAGGGGACTAATAATATGCACTAACGTAAGCAAGAGAACTAACCACTACCGACTTACCACTACTACTATCTAGTAGATTCTATGGGGTTTTTAGTACCTTATTTTCTAACAAGCACCCACTAATATGTACCCATATCTCACACAATTTCTCATGGAATGGAGCAATTTCCAACCTTTGGATTTATGCATCGTTAGTGCAAGTCTATCTGAAGCTTAGATACTTTATCTCATAAGATCTTATGACTTGGAAGAATAAGATCACGACTGTGTGAGACTTATTCCATGGTCATCAAACCAAGTTCCACAGTCATAGATAATCTAAAAACTTAATCCAAATGCAAGTGAAGTGAAATAATGCTTAAGATGAAGATAACCATATTGAGAATATTATACAATCAAGATTATTTTACAAGGAAATAGTATGTATAAAGTTAATCTCATTTGTTTACAAGGCACTATTCCAACAATCTCCACTTGTCCTAAAGTCAATGTCCCATGGCCTTAAGACCTATCTTCTCAAGATGTCCTTCAAAGACCTTTTGCATTAGGGGTTTCGCTAGTGGATTTGCTATATTCTTTTCCCAAGCAACTCTTTCCACTCAAATGTCGCCTCTATTAATGATCTCCTTAATCAAATAATATCACCTCAATATGTGCTTGGATCTCTAATGAGATCTTGGCTCTTTAGCTTGTTCTACCACCCCATTGTTGTCGCAAAAGACAACTACTAGCTCAACAATATTAGGCACTACATTCAACTCTTGAATGAAGTTTTCATCTAAACACTTTCCTTTGTAGCTTTTGAAGTTACAATATATTTTGCCTTTATGGTTGAGTTGGCCGTGGTGTCTTAATTGGAACTTTTCCAACTCACCGCAATGCGATTGAGGCAAAATATTAATCCAAAAGTGAATTTGCAGTCATCTACATCGGATTAGAAATTAGAATTCAAAAACCCTTCAAGTTTTAATTCTCTATTATCGTAAACAAATCTTTAGTTCTTCTCAAGTACTTTAGGATTATTTTCATAGCTATCTAGTAACTCTCACTAGGATTAGATTGGATTGGAACCTACTTGTAACACTTAGCGAGTGTGCCATATCCGATCTCATGCACTAAATTGTAGACATTATGCTCTCTATTGTAGAGGCATATGGTATTTGGGACATTCTTTATTTCTCCTCCTTATTCTTGGGGGCCATAGACTTTAAGAGATGAATGCCATGTTCCACGGGAAAGAATTATCTCTTGGATTTTTTCATACTAAACCTTTTTGGTATTTTGTCATTGTACAAGGTTTGGGAAAGCCACAGCATCCTCTTTGATCTATCTCTATAAATACGTATTCCCAATACGTAGGATACTTCTCCCAAATCCTTCATGGAGAATTGTATAGATAACTATGCTTTAGTTCACTATAATATTCCTACCTCATTCCTAATGAGAAGGATATCATCGATAAAAGCATGATAAATTGTTTTGAACTCCCATTACTAGCCTTTTTGTACACATATGGTTCATATATATTTTTGACAAAGCTAAATGATTTGATCATTTTGTCAAAATGTATGTACCAACTTAAGATGCTTGTTTGAGTCCATAGATGGATCTCTAAAGTTTGCAAATCTTTTGCTCTCTCCTCTTGGATGTAAAACCTAATGGTTACTCCATATAGATTTCTTCTTCAATGTCACCATTGAGGAAAGTAGTTTTCATATCCATCTACCATATCTCATAATCATAATATACAGCTATGGAAAGTAAAATTTGAATGGACTTAGACATAGTGATTGGTGAAAAGGTTTACTTAAAATTGACAGCAAGTATTTGAGTGCAACCTTTTGCCACTAGTCGTGCCTTAAAAGTCACTATTTCTCCATCAACCCCAAGCATTTGCTTATAGATCCACTTGTAAATAATAGAAACTATTCCTTTTGGTGGATCTTCCAAAGTTCATATTTTATTTGAGTACATGGAGTCCATTTCGGATCTCATGGCTTCAAGCCAACATCCCTGATCTATGTCCGACATAACTTCCTCATTAATCTTCAGATCATCATCCGATTGTCCCATCTTATGAAAAAATCCAAACTTGTCGAGTTGCTTCTTGAATTGGTTGGACCTTCTAAGAGGTTTTGTAGAAGCTCTTGCAACTTATTTATTTCCATCGCTTGTGAGATTTCTTGATCGTCTTGAACTTCAGTAAGGTCAACGACAATGCCATTTCTGTCGAATAGAAATTTCTTTTCCAAAAAGTGGGCATTCCTCGAGGCAAACATCTTTTGTTATAAGGATCATGGTAGTAATAACTTATAAACTCTCTTGGGTATTCCACAAACTTGCACAAGATGGATCTACTATTCAACTTATCTCCCATTGTTTGTCTCATGTAAGCAGGGGATACCTAAGCCTTTAGATAATGGTAAAAAGGTGCTTTGCCATGCTACATCTCATAAGGTGTTTTAGGCATCGACTTTGAAGGTACCATGTTTAGTAGCTTTGCCGTCGTGTGCAAGGCATCTTCCCAAAAGGATATAGGCGTATCGAAAAAACTTATTATGGAACACACCATGTCCAACAAGTAATAGTGGCAAATGGGTGGGTTGGGTTGGATTGGATATGGGTTGGGCTCAAAATGGTTTTATAAAAATGGGTTGGGTCAAGTTTGGGCAGGTTCAATATAAAAAAGAAAAAAAAATGTAGACTTTTTGTTAATTATATTGTTATATTATTTTGTTAAACTACAAACTTTTTATCTTTATTTGATGTATATTAATTAATTATTATTAAATCCTTATTAATCACATAAAATTAAATCACATTAAGTGAACTAATAATTTACTTATTATTCTATAATATTTATATTTTTCCTTTTAATAAAATAACAATCTTGATTAATGAATAAAACTTAACTATTTAAAATATTTTCAAATTTTTAGTACAAAATGTTTACATTGTACACAACAAATATGAATTAATCAAATTCAAACTTCTCCAATCGTAGTCAAACTTACCCTAATTAAGCAAAAAGTCAACCTACTCCTTTTCCATTTAAGCCAAAAAATCTAATAAACTCTTTATAATTCCATTTATACTAGATTAAGCATAAATTCATGCAACCAAACTTACTGATTATCTAAATACACTCGTACTTTCCATTCTTTTTTAAAAAACCAAAATAGCAGCATTGTTTTAAATTCAACTCAAAGCCATCAAAATTGAGTTTTCATCAAAATATATATCTTGTGCATCCTTTGCATGACCTTAGCCTGAATATGAAGTACTGCCAATATGTGCAACCAACTTCTCAATATTTATTGAGACGTCTTCTTCATCTTCCTCATCTTCAGAATCATAAGTTGTACTATGAAATAATAAAATCAAATTGAAGATTCAAATGTATAAAGTAAATTTCTAAAGAACTTAAAAAGATGAGAATGACAATAAAAATTTGGACCTTTAAGCTAATCATGACCACTCAAAATTGCTTTGCATTCTTTGGTAGAATTGAACTGTAGAACTTCCCAATAATTCTACCACCATGGCTAAATGCAGATTCAAAAGCAACTGTAGTGATTGGAATACTCAAAACATCACAAGCCATCGAGGCTAGCTTAGGATACCTAGCACTATTTCCTCTCTAGTAACCAAGAACATCTAGATTTGAAAATTATTTCCTATCAATTAAAGTCTCATTCAAATATTGCTCTAAATGTGATTGGCTTCTAGCTTTTATACATTGACTTCTATAAGAATGAAACTCTTACAAAATATGAAACACATAAAACTTAGTTAAAATTGACAAAGTAAAAAAGATAATGAAAATACATGAAAAGAATGTACTTACATTCGTAACAACATCCATATCATTATCACATCCACTAGTTGTAGCAACTGAAGATTGTCCATATATTAAAGGGGATGCATACAAGTACTCCTTAAACAATTCCTGCATTTGCTCTCTTAAATTGCTAACTTTCTCATTGATGTAAAAGGGTCAAGTTTTTTGTAGCAAAACTCCACAAACTTAAGCTTATAACGGGTATCAAGAATGACAGCAAATGTTAGAATGGTACTGTAAGACTCCTAATATTTATCGAACTTCAATTTCGTATCTCTTACTATTCTACTTATAGCAAGATTAGTATTTGCTATCTCCTCTTGTATGAGTATTTGTATTCACCAAACATTACAAAAATAGAGGTTGATGTAGGGTATCTATGTATAGAGAATAGCCCAATCATATAATGAAAAAGGTCTCAAAAACTTTATGATTTTTTCCACCCAACTTTACTCTTCAAGTGATAGACACCACTTATAATTCATATCAACAAGTTTCAGTTGACAAAATGCAACTGAACACAAGATAGCACTATCCAACATCGAATAAGTTGAGTTCCATCTAGTAGGCATATCCTGCTTTAGTTTTTTCCTAGTCTTAAGACCTAATTGCTTGACACACTCAACAAATTTTAGAATTCTCATTTTAAATCCTCTTACATACTTCACACTATCTCAGATTTTTTGAATACTTGTACCAATGTTTTTAAACCAGCTTGTATAATCAAATTCAAGATATGGGCACCACATCTCACATGTAAACATTCACCATTACACATTGAAAAATTCATCAAAGAAAGATGATTTCTCAATAAATCAACCATACCTTCATTATGCCTTGCATTATCCAAAGTTATTGTAAAATCGTTTTTCTCAATCCCCTATTCTTGGATGCAATTAATTAATTTCTCATCAACATTTTGGCCATCATATAGAGAGAGGAGATGCCAAAAAATAAGAACTTTTTCTACAACACCCAATCATTATCAACGTAATGAGCAATAATTGTCATGTAGCCATTCAATACAAGTGAAGCTCACAAATCAGAAGTCAAACAAATTTTACTAGTGATAGATTCCAAGACTTTTTTGAGTTTCTCTTTCTCTATTTGGTAAATTTTCAAAACATCTCCTTTTGCTGTATTTTGTGATACATGCTCAACCTTCGAATTCAAATAAGAGAAAACATCTCTTATGCTTTCATGCTTAACAAATTTGAAAGGATAATTATGTCTAATCATTGCTTTGGTTACCTTTTCCCTAAATATAATTTGATAAAATGCTTCATGATGGGGCTCATAACCACATTCATCACAAAACGGACAAATATCCTTAATGTGGCTTTTTAAATTACTTGTTCCACATTGATAATTAGTATAAATTTGTCCACATTTTTTGCACTTGGCCTTTTTTTTCCATTCTAAGTAAATGCATCAAATATTTTCCAAACAGTAGAAGTGTGTTTCTTAGAACTCTTTGACCCAACCAAAGAACTAGTTTTGCTTAATGTGTAATCATTCTCCATCATTTAATGTCGATGCACAATTTGTAAATAACAACAAATCAAAAGTTTAATCTTATTATTTTGAACTGAAAATAAATTGATAAGTCCATAGTCCACAACACACAGAGGACAATAGTAATATTTCTTTTTGGGAAAAAATTATATAATAATAATAATAAAATTCCTGATCATTGGAACATCATAACAACATAATCACCACATCAGCACAATAATAATAATAAAGTATTAACTTATATTTTCCATTTTGCATAAGTTAATAACTCTCTCTTGAACACACACACACATGCACATTAATGTGCATGCACTGCAAGATTTTCTCCACCTGACTACATAATTCTTTATCGTAGCAACTTGTACCATTAAATGCATGACAGCGTTCCCTGCCACCACACTCACTTGATCATGTAAGTCAAGCATGCAGGCATGCTCATGGACACAACATAACCATATATGCAATAACCATGTAAAGTTGCATATCACTTGCTTATTCATACAGTTTTTTTCTTTTAACAGACTTATTTGCTTGACATACAATAAGTTGGTAATATTCTTCAACCATTCAGATATATGGTATGTTTAACACAAAAGTACAAAGATTCAGGGTGATTACAAATTAGGATAGTGACACAGGACAAATACTGACACTCAATTTGCATTACTAAGGTAGGTATAGACATAATTATTAGTGTTTAAGTCCTCTTTTTCCTTTTAGAATTTCCCAAGGATGCAAGACAAGGGTACCATGGTTGTAAAAGGCATAATGTGTCACATTTTGTTTAGGATATAATGCTAAACAAAAGGTAGACAACTGATGTAGAAATAATGGCTGTCGAAATACTTAAAAAGTATGAATGCATTGAAAGTCTAGAAGATAAGATGCTTAACTATGTTTAGAACAAACTATTGGCACAAAAACATAGATAGTTAAAACAGCACTAGGATTACACAGTTATAAGTGTCTTATATTTTTAGCAAAAGGAGAAAGTTTCTTTATAATTGCCATTTGTCAAAACCTAATTTCTAACTAGCAATTCAATGGCAATGTCTATTCTCTTAATTTAACTACCTGAATATCATTTCTGACTAGCACTTCAATGGCAATGTATGTCCTGTTAACTTCCAATTCTAATTTCTTGTTGAGTACTTTCTAATTTCGTGCTTATATATCTGGACAACAAGATGCTTAACTATGTTTAGAACAAACTTAGTAACACAAAAACACAAATAGTTAAAACAACACTAGGATTATGTAGTTATAAGCATCTTATATTTTCCACAAAGAGAGAAGGTTTCGTTATGATTGCCATTTGCCAAAACCTAATTTCTAACTGGCAATTCAATAGCAATGTCTATTCTCTTAATTTAACTACCTAAATATCATTTCTAACTAGCACTTCAATAGCAATGTATGTCCTGTTAACTTCCAATTCTAATTTCTTGCTGAGTACTTTCTAATTTCATGCTTATATATCTAGACAACAAGATGCTTAACTATGTTTAGAACAAACTCAGTGACACAAAAACACAGATAGTTAAAACAGCACTAGGATTACGCAGTTATAAGCGTTTTATATTTTCCGCAAAGAGAGAAGGTTTTGTTATGATTGCCATTTGTCAAAACCTAATTTCTAACTAGCAATTCAATGCCAATGTCTATTCTCTTAATTTAACTATCTAAATGTCATTTCTGACTAGCAATTCAATGGCAATGTATGTTCTGTTAACTTTCAATTCTAATTTCCTGCTGAGTCTAAAACTTAATTGACAAAGTACTTTCTGGCAACTCGAAAACTTTTAGACCACTTGAGGAGCAAAAACTCACTAGTAGTCTCCCTAGCTAAAACATTAGGATTACATATAGAATGCATATGTTACCAAACCAAAAAGAAGAAACTAAAAATAGAAAGAGAATGATCAAAGAAAAAACCTCATTAAACATTTTATCCACAAACACCACATAAAATGATGTACTAAGAGATCTATGATTCTGAATTTCTATGTTGGGCAATCAAGACACTTCTGATCATAACATGAAATAAAACAAACAAATTTTTCAAGAATTAAGAAAACAGCAAGTCAACATACATTTGGGACCTTTTTACCTTTTATGGTCCTTTCAACATGACACTATGGCAATCGAAGTTCAATTCAAACTTAGAGTTCTAACAAATCAAACTTATGTCCTCAACGTACAACAAATATCTTGTATCATCTACAGGGTAACTCATTTCAAAAATAGCAATTTTTACCATGTTAGATGAAAATTTTGAGAACTGGCATACATAACCCAATACAGGTCAAGGGCATCTCTAACTTGCTTATCCAAGAATACCCATGTATCCTAAAAATCTATCAACAGAAAGTATGCTAAATGAATAACCCTTTGCTAGAAAACAAAAAAAATAAAATGATCTAAAATTTTCTGCTACATCTCAAATAAAAGTATATCTATAACATACCAAATCAAAATGCAAGAGTGAGAAAGAGAGGGAAAAAATACATAAATACAGAGAAGGGCTCGAACTTTCATTTGTAGTTAAAGGGCAGCGATAATAGGGAGCAAGGGGCCACTCAAAGATTGTGTCAGGCAAATGGAGGACTCTGTGGAGAAGTTGAGTAAGAGGAATTCGGTGTTGCAGCACCTCCGATCTGATGGCTTCAAGGTGATCGACGAGAGAATGGAAGAATAGGAGTTAAAGCCCAACCCAATTTTTCACAACCTATAAGTGTAATCGTGGGCTGAAAAATGGGAAAAAGGCTATGTAATTGTGGGCTGAAGAAAGGAAGAAAGGTGGAAATTTGGTTGGAACTATTTTGGACCTATTTTCATTTAAAAACCAATTTAAACCATTAAAACCCAACCTAAGTGTAACCCATTAAAGCCTAACCCGAACCAAACCCAATTTTATTATTTTAAATCCAACCCAACCCAACCCAACCCAAAGTGGGTTGGGCTGGAACCATGGGTTTGAAACCATATTGTCTCCTCTACCAACAAGGTATGATTTCTCCTCTTGGCTACTTTATTAAGTTGGGGTGTGCCTGATAGAGTCTATTGAGAGAGAATCCTATTCTCCTTAAGATAATCCAAGAATTTGGTGCTCAAGTATTCTTTCCTTTGATCCCTCAAAAGGCTTTAATACTAGATCCCTTTTATTTTTCCACTTCACTTCTATACTCTTTGAACTTTTTTAAGGCCTCAAACTTGTACTTCAATAGATGCACATGTTTGTACTGACTGTAAGCATTGATGAAGGTAATAAAGTAAGAATAGTCATCTTTCCTACTAACTCCTAGTGGTCCACAAACATCTATATGGATCAAATCTAAAGACTTATGAATCGCTCTGTTTGTCCCATAAAGGAAACCTTGGTCATTTTTTCTTTCAAACAAAATACATAAGTGGGAAGGTTCTCAATACCACTAACGTTTAGTATTTTAAGAGCTTCAAACTTGCTCATCCTATTTTTAGAGATATATCCAAGTCTAGCATGCCAAAAAATGGCATCTTCTTGGATATCTTCATTTCTTTTATTTATTTGAGCATGCATTAGGAGAGTGGAAAAGTCAAGTATGTATAATCCATTAACTAATGTACCTTAAGTAATTAAAGAACTAGTTTTTAATGCTTTCAACTTCCTATTTGATATTGAAATATCTAATCCTTCATTATCCAAAATGGAAATTTAAATAATGTTCTTGACAAGGTTAGGTACATAGTAAATCAGATCAAGAACAATATAAGAATTCCCTAAGTCTAGTTTGATTACATGTTAGACCTTGATTGCAACTCTTACTCTATTTCCAAGGCAAAGGATCAAATCCCCTTTACATAGACTCCTTCTTTTTTCCATCCTTATAATGAATTGCAAAGATGAGAACCACATGTGGTATCAAATACTCATGAGAAAGAATTAGTCATCAAATGAACCTAAAAGAAATACATACCTTTCTCAAGGCTTGCAAGATAAGCTTTACAATTTCTTTTCCAATAACCCTTTTCACCATAATGGAAACAGTTTACATTGATTTTAGCCTTCTTCTTGCTTCTCTTTTGAGAAAGAACTCTTTTTTCTCTTACCTCCCATTCTAGGGCCCTTAGAACCTTTTGACTTGGAAAAAGGTTCCATGATAAGAAGTTTTTCTTTTCTCATCGTTGCCTTAGCGATCATAAGCATGTTCACCAATTTATTGATCATTATTATTTGCTTGGACATATTAAAGTTCACAACAAATTGGTCAAATAAAGGTGGTAATGATTAGAGGATTAAATCCACGTATAGGTTACTATCCATAATCATATCAAGTTGTCCAAGCTTTTCGATAAGTCCTATCATTTTTAGCCCGTGATTGTAGTCAGTAGCCCTTTCATGCATCTTTATCCTAAAGAGCTCCTTAGACAAAGCGAACTTGTCATGTCTAGTTTGAACACCATACAACTCTTACAGGTGTATATAGATCTCACAAGCATATTTTATGTGCTCATGAGTCTTTTGGAGCTCATTAGTCATGGATGCCAACATAAGGCATCTAAGTTGTAGATCATCATTTACAAATTTCATGAACACTTCATAAATCTCATCAATTGCATCATCACCCAATATGTTCGGTGTACTTTGATAAAAAACATATGTCTTTTTATTATAGTTAAGAACTATCTTAAGATTTCTCAACTAATCTTGGAAGTTATGCCCGGTAAGTTTATTGGTTTTCAAAATTTTTGTGAGTGGATTTTCAGCCATTTGTTTGTTGAAGATTTCAAAAATCTACATGAGGTAAAAAAAAAAAGAATAAGCATGTGATTGAATTTGATATTTAAAACATGTTCATGGTTTTTCAAGCATGTTTTTCTCCCACTATTTTATCAAATCCTTCAAAACATCACATTTTTTAGTGAGAATCAAAACCACAATGACTTGCAAGTGGACCCCCATTTACGAGTGCCATCCACGAGCAATCAAAGGATAGGTAACTTTTGCCAATTGAATCTCATACAACTCTTGATGTATTTTACCTCACTTTTCATATTGACCCATTTTATGTGTGCCATCTATACTAATAAGTGTTAAGTCCAACCTATCAATCCTTCTTTTTCTGAAAATGGCCTCACAAAATCCCTTATTTACGAGTGCCAATGCATAAGAGCTCTTAAGTCAATAATGCATCTCATGCAAAGTGTATGCTCACAACTTTTCTCTTAAGTGTGACACCTATTTATAAGTGCCATCACAAAAAATTGGTAGCATCATCATGGCATACACTATTGGTAGAAAGCTTGGATTAATTAAAACTCTTTTAATTTGTATCCATTGGGACTTAATATTCAAAAAATACTTAGACATTCTAAGTGGAGAGTTTTTGCTTGCAAAGATCTCATCATTTTTATCTTCTTATTTAGGTTCTCTATATTCTAATCATGCATCTCATACATCAATAGGATATGAAAAGCATAAATAAGTAAATACACCTAAAATACTCCTAGGGTGGGATGACCATAAGCCTTACCAAGTGATGCACTTAGAGCCATAGTTGCATCACTCGGTTGATTTTAAGTAGGTTGATTAAGTTAAACTATTACATGAGTGTATCTCATATATTCATGGATCATCAAGCCTCTTTGGATTCTCTTTGCTCTTTGCAACTTTTACAAGAGAAAAACAAACCTTACTTTTACTGATTTTACTCTTATAACATTTACAAGATAAAACAAAAGGCATGCAAACCCCATTTAATACAACTCATTTCAATAAATTGAAATAAATAAAATCAATATTAAAGGCTCATGATCATTCTTATTCATTCATAATTTATTCAACAATTAAATAAATAATAAATAAATCTAGAATTAACAGTTAATTTCAATAATTAAGTGCTTATCTCGTAAACAAATAATTGGTGAAAGCATAGCATTTATGCCACAGGTTAGAGATTATCTTTGAAAGGTTTTAGGAAATAATAAAAATGTCAAACATTAATTTGAGGACTTGCACAACACTATTGTAATGAATAAAGGTAGATCACCAGAAACAAGCAAGTTAAACGCCTTACCTCTATTGTAATGATCCACTCATCAATGAGATCTTCCTAAATCTCTAGTCTATAAGTTGGAGTAAGACCAAAGATTCAATAATGGTGGAGTCCAATTTTAGGTAGGAAAGAAGAAGAAGAAAAGAGCAAAGTTTTCAACACATGAATGCTTGCTTGCAAAAGGTTTTGGAGGGACTTGGCAAATAATCTAATTCTTCACACGAAATGTGAAATGGCCAGCCATCTCTCTCTATATCTATATATAGATGCTAAAAATGTGTGATGCCAAGTTGGCATCACACAATGCATGAGGGGAGGGGAATGTAGGGTTGCCAAGGTGGCAAATTGAAATCCAAATCTCATTTGAATTTTCTTTGTATCTTAATTACATTTAGAATCTCATTCCAAATAAATTAAGATGCTAATTCGAATTTTATTTGAATTTTCCTCCAAAATTCATTCTTCCCAATTAATTAAATTAAACTCTTTAATTTAATTAATAATACTTTGACTTAACTCTTTAAGTCAAACTATCTTAACTCTTTAAGTTTGATTTGTTAACTTAACTCTTTAAGTTAACTTAACCAATTGATGGGCTTGTTGGCACCAAATAATTAATTCCTTAATTATTGGTCTAATTTAACCCATTAAATCATTCAATCATTTTAACACTTAAATTAATCAAATCAAAATTGACCTTCGAACTTGGTATCTAAAAATTGGTCCACTAGGAGAGATCATTTTCTCACACCTTAGAAAATTCTCTCCATCAATAAGGAAGCAAATTGGATTTTGTGCATGATCCAATAGGTTCTAACACTCATTAGACATGGGCTTACAACTCCTTGTGACTTTGAATATCTTATATTCATTTTAGTTTAAAACGTCTTTTAAACTAATCGACTTACTTTAATTAATCTCATTAATTGAAGAATACCCAATCTCCATGGTCAATGTCCAACCTTAAGCTTGTTGAGCTTACCTAATTGGCCAACATGAATATTCTAGAGAACCATCATCATTCTACATGTATCATGCAAATATGGTATTTCTATCTCTTATCTCTCAAAAGAAGCTTGGGGCAAGATATTTGTCAGCTCCTTAATAATAGCCCTGATCCTATGTCTCTATTCTCAATGTTTGATCCTATTGTGTGACCTCATCTTTGAAAAATTCCTTTCTAAATTATCAACCACCTTGCACAAGAATTTTTTGGAATCGATCATTATAGAATACATAGGAGATACACTCGCCTTTCATGATAGTGAAGAGTTGAATTTCATCTTGGATCTCACAAACCCCCATGCAAAGTAGCTTATACCTAATCTTCACTCAAAAGACCTACTAGGTGGTCAAGGAAGAGTCAAAGCATGAGGATTGAACACAAGGTTACTATGAACCTTCAGGTCAGAGGACTAATAATATGTACTAGCATAAGCTGAAGAACTAGTCATTACTGACTTGCAACTACAACTATCTAATAGATTCTCTAGTAGGTCTTTAGTGTCTTGTTCTCTAACAAGCACCCACTAACATGCACCTGTATCTCATATTGTTGCACATAAAATAGAGTAATTTCTAACTCTTGGATTTATGCATCATTAGTGTAAGTCTATTCAAATCTTAGATGCACTGTCTCATAAGATCCTATGACTTGGAAGATTTTAGATCATGACCATGTGAAACCTATTCCACAGTTATCAAACTAAGTTCCGTTGTCTTAGGTGATCTAAAGGCTTCATCCAAATACGGGTGAAGTGAAACAAAGCATAAGCTAAAGATGGCCATATTAAGAATGTCATATAATCAAGATTGTTTCAAAAGGAAATAGTATGTACAAGGTTAATCTCATTGGTTTGCAGGGTACTATTCTAACATATGGAATATATAATAAGATAAAAAATAATAATTTTCATTATATTTTCCTGAGATAATTTAATTTATTTTAATTTCTAATGAAAATTTATTTTATACATTATGATAAATTTAATTGATAAAATAAAATTAATAAGGTAAAATAATCAATTAAATACGATATAAAACTCCAAGGCATGACATCTCACCCTTTTAAAGTTATGGTCCCCAAATTCAAACTTGAGTTAGCAAAGAGTTTTAGGTGATATTTTTGTGTTTCATCTTCACTTTGCCATGTTGCTTTTTGTATGCTGTGGTTTATCCAAAGAATCCTTACTAGTGGAATCTCTCTAGTATGTAGCTTTTGTACTTTTGGATTTAAAATTTAGGCTAGTCTCTCTTAATACGTCATATCTTTTTGAAGCAGCAAATCCTCATGCTTAATGATATACGAGGGAACTGGGTGATACTTCTTTACTTGTGAGACGTGGAAGATATTATGTATCCCCATAAGGTTTGGTGGTAGAAAAATTTGATAAGTTATTGCTCTGATACTCTCTACAATCTCGAAAGGGCTAACATACCGAGGGTTCAAATTTTCTCCTTTACCAATCTCTGGGACTGAATTCCAAATCTCTTATCCCATTATCCATATAGCTCTTTCATTGACTTTATGAAGTCTTTAGCCTTGGATTGATTAAGTTAACCTTATCAATAGTTTTTTTTATTATTTTTGGTCTAATTGGTCTTGGGTGCCTAGGTGTTGTTGGAGTGCAATACTCATCCATATCCCAATGTAATGGTAGCCAATGTTTTCTTTCATATATATCTCATAGGGTGCTATCTCAATACTCAATTGGTAGCCATTATTATAGAAAAATTCAATCAATGGAAGAAGCTTAATCTAACCTTCCCTAAAATCTAGTATGCTAGCTTGGAGCATATTTTCTAAAAGCTAAATGGTTTGCTGTGACTAATCATCTGTCTGTGGATGTACTACCATGCTAAATTGTAGTTTCATTCCTAAACTCTTATACAGTTGCTTCCAAAGTTTAGAGACAAACATAGAGTGTCAATAAAATACTATACTAATGGGTACTCTATGTAGCTAAATGATCTGATCAATATAAATTCACACTAGTATCTCTACTGTATAAGTGGCCTTGATAGCTAGGAAATAAGCTGATTTTGTAATTCTATCAACTATTACCTAAATACTATCATAACCTCTTCTTGTTGTAGGTAACCCTATGATTAACGATCATCTTCCATTTCCACATAGGCACTTTTAGGGGTTGTAGTAGCCCAGTTGGTCTTTAGTGCTCTGCTTTAACTTTTTGGCAAGTGAGACACTTTTGAACATAGTTAGCAATCTCCCATTTCATGTCAATCAATCAATAGTATTTCTTTAGATCATGATACATCTTGTTACCTCTAGGTTGGATTGTATACTTTGCCTTGTGAGCTTTATCTAAAATTTCCTGTTTCAATCCCTCATTCGTAGATACATAGATTCATTCCTCATATAATAAAGTCCCATCTCAATTTACTTCAAACTTGGTGTTTGTGTGTCCATTGTATTTATCGTAAACCTATGTAGATTTTTGCCCTTTACCTGTGCATCCCTAATCTACTATTGGATGCTCCACATCAAGGTGATATTGGTGTATAGTACCATCGACTTTAGTCCTTGTCCTAAAAATCCCTAATCTACTATTAGATGCTCAGCATTAAGGTGATATTGGTGTACAGTACCATCAACTTTAGTCTTTGTCCTAAAATAGCAAGATTAGCTACGTGTATCTTACAACTGAGTATGTTAGCTATTACATTCACTTTCCTCAATTGATACTGAATTAAACATTCATAATCCTCCAAGAACTCTATCCAACGACATTACGTCATATTTAGGTCTTTTTGGCTCCACTTCCCTAAAGCAGACACAATGTTTGCTAACTCTAAGTTTTGACTAGGGTAATTCCACTCATAAGGTTTCAATGTTCTCAAGGCATACACTATTACCTTACCATTTTACATTAGAACACATCCCATGCCTTCTTTAGAAGCATCAGTATATACTAAAAAATTCTCAGTACCCTCGGTAGGGCTAATATTAGTGTTGAGGTTAACCTTTTCTTAAGCTCTGAAAACTAAGCCAACACTTATTAGTCTATTTAAATAGAATCTTTTTCTAAGTCAAATTAGACAATGGAACTGTTATTTTTGAAAAATATTACACAAACCTTCTATAATATCTCACGAAACCCAATAAACTTCTTACCTTAGTTACTATCTCTAGTCTTTTCTATTCTAGGACCACTTCAATCTTAGACAGATTAAGCATAATTCAATCTTTAGAAATGACATATCCCAAAAATGCTACTCTATCAAGCCAAAACTCACACTAAACTTAGCATAAAGTCTATGTTCCCGAAGTTTCTACAATACCATCCTGAAGTATTTTCCATGTTCCTTCTCACTCTTTGAATAGACCAAATATCATCAATATAAACAACCACAAATTGGTCTAAATATGGTCTAAACACATGATGCATCAAATCCACAAATATTGTGGAGGCATTAGTCAACCCAAATGGCATCACCACAAACTCAAAATGACCATATAGAGTGCATAGTATATCTCAGGTATATTTTCCTCTCTAACTTTTAGCTGGTAGTATCCTTAAGATCCATTTTGGAATAAACTTGTGATCCTTGTAATTAGTCAAAAAAATACCTCAATTCTAGGTAAAAGATATTGATTCTTAATCATGACATTGTTCAAGCCTTGATAGCCTATGCATATCCTCAAGGTCCTATTGTTTTCTTCACAAAAGCGTTGGCATTCTCTAAAGGGATAAACTCCAAAAAGATGAACTTGGCCATACAAACCTACTTTCAAATAGTTCTTATAACTATAGCTTAAGTTTCTTAAGTTCTGCTAGTGTCATCCTATATGGTACCTTAGATATTAGATTTGATCCTAGAAGAACCTCAATAGAAAATTCCACTTCACGATTATAGGATAGCGAAGTTCACTCCTTAGGAAACTCGTTAAGAAATTCCATAACTATTGAAACCTCTTTGATCTTAACCTTATCCTTTAGTCTATTGATCAAGTAAGCTAAGTATCATGTCTCACCCTTCTTAGTGCTTTTCTAGCCTGAGTTGTTAAATTAAAGTCATCCTAATTGGCTTTTGCTTCCCAATAAGCTCTATTATTAGTTTCCAGGCTCACACAAATTAATCACTTTAGAGTAGCAATCGAGTCGTGTGTGGTACTTAGATAACTAGTCCAACCCCAATATAACATCATAATCTTTTATAGATAGTAAGACTAAGTTTTTAGGGAAATCTTTACCACTTATAAGTATATCACAAGTCTTACAAAAATTATTCATCAACATACTAGAACCCATTGTGGCACTTATTTCTAAGTCATATGATAAATCTCCATAGGAAAGTTTATGGTATTCACAAATTGCGTAGATATAAAAGTGTAAGTTGCACTAGGGTTAAATGAAGCTTTTCCTAAATGTTGGGATATGAGAATAGTACTTTCTACCACAGCAGTTGGATCCAAGACTTTTTTATCCTTTAGTGCATATACCCTAGTTGGAACTTTTAGTTTGATAATGTTTGGATTTCCTGGTCAGCATTGATCTCCCTTAGGCAAAATTTGATTCCTTGGTTGTTGCCTTCTTTGAGGAAAGTCAGGGAGAAAATGCTTGCTACTACCATAAGCTAAATAATGGCCTACTTTTCTCTACTGCAGTCGTGTAGTTAGGTATATCTATGGGTAGAAGTACTTTTTGTATGTTAGGGAAAAACCCCTTCAAAAGTTTCCTAACTCATTTAGTTCATCATCTGACATGTACAGTAAGTACTTGATTAGTCATGTATGCTCAACCTCTTATTGGGTAATTGTGAGGCTTTCTTATGGTAGTTCGTTGAGCTCATTTTCCCTTCATTCGTGAAACAACTTTAAGATACATTTATTGTTAAACTCTTTGAGAAAGTTTTTCCCAAGTTCTACCAATTTGTTGTTGTCTCCATCTCCCCTCTGTCAAGTTCCACTAATGGTGTTTTGGACCCTAAAAAAGGAATACAATAAGATTAACCTTCTACTCATCTTTATTGTCTAGTACACTATAGATGTTTTTAATAATATTTATTTAAAGTTCAACTTTTTGATCATCAGGCTCCCCATTGAAACGTTGGGTCATAAAAAAAAGAATAGGTCAAGTGCCATATCAAAAGGTAGTGGTCCTCCAAGTTGTTGGCGGTTCCAAAGAACTTAGGTTAATTGTTACATCGCTACCACCATTTGACTTAAGGGATCACTGCTTGTTGGTGGTAGTTGAGGTCGGGCTTGTCTACATTCTACCCCAAGAGATTGGCAGGAATGTGTATCTTAGGTTTTCTTGTTCATCCCCTGAACAATTTTGTGAAACGTTGACTGGGGATCTTTTTCGTCAAACTCCACATCTATAATTTATTCTAAAATAACAAGATTGCTATTAGTAGTTATACCTAGTAATATGTGAGGTAGGGTGTGAAATAAGGTAAAGCAAAAATATTTGTCAAATATCATGAATACTTAACATAAACAATATTTACCTTTTATTTATCAGTTAATAAATTGATTTGATTAACTTTCAATTTAATTATTACTATTATTATTTTTTTCTAATAGTAGCTTGCATACTGTTCTTTTAAATAAATTGAAGACTCTAGAAGTTCTCATGATAAAGGAGGGAAAACAAAGTAAGTTTTTATAACTCTAGTACAGTTTCATATGCCATCACCTTTCATTTGTGCCAAAATATGTAATACTAACTAGATGTTTGTTTTATTCATAGCAACTACTAAATAGATAACCTAATCTACCAAAATAGTGCAAATGGAAATTTGAAACTAAGGGTCCTATAAAACTCTAATTAATAATTCTTCTATTCTAATTTGTCACTTATATATATCTCTTCAATATATTTATTCGAGTCCACTTCTTTTAGATCTTCTTTAGGGTCTTCTTTATTCTCCTCATTAGGCTCTTCCTCAACTTATTCTCCTTCTGGATCTTTTTTCTTTGACTCATCGATAAAATGAGTTAACAAATGTTCGGTTTTCTTAAAACCTCCCATAGCTATCCTAAACACATTTTGATCTCAATGACATTACTCCTGTAAGTTATTATTTTGGCAATTCAACTCTTGTTGGTAGATTTCTATCTATTATTCTAACTTTTCACATCTAATCTTATAACAAAGGTGTTCTCTTCTATGGTGATCACTATCATCCTCAAGCTGATGCACAATTAAGTTCGGATATTCTATTCGATGTGCATCAAATTTCTTAGAAATGGATTACCTGTATCTAGGATTGTATTGGTCATTTCCTCTATCCTTAACCATGCAGGGTGAAGTATCTGAATGATGAACTAACTTACATGGGCTTTAACTTATCGTCTTATCCTATAAAACTAAAAGAACCCAGATCAATAAGGAAATAAAAAGAAAAGAAAACATTAATTCTTAAGAGTTCTAAGCCTCAATTCCATAGTTCAAGGATCCTATCCCAACATAGCCTAAGTTCAAAACCTAAGCTCTGATACCACTTTGTCATGCCCTAAAATCAAATGATGTATTCTAGTCTCAAGGTGTGAAACTCAATTCCAAATAAATAATATCATCTAACTAAAATCATGTTCTTAAATAATAGAAAATCTAAACCTTCATAATAATTCAAATAAGTTTTGCAACAAAAAAACTTAAAATAACCAATACTCTAACTCCAACTAAATGTCCATTAAAAGAGAAATTAGTAAGCTAACACAAAATACAACTAACTACAACAAAGGCCAAAATATGATTTTAGTATTCATTTTCATCATAAGTAGGATCCATTTCCACACTAGAGCTAAGGCCTAGGTCTGCTAGAAGAAAATTTCAAAAAAAAAAACAAAGTGTGTGAGTAAAAAACTAAATGAATGCTAAGTATGTGCAATGTGAGTTTGTGAATTTAACATAATAATAATGATGCTAAGATAAAACATTTGAGAAGCATATAAGTGGAAAGTAATCAAGTGTTAAGCAGTAATAAAATGAGAATTTAGTAAATATTTCATAGGCTAACATTTAAATGTGATGATCAAATAGTGTTTGCAGCATCCAATTAACTTTATGATTTTCATTATAATAGTCCCTTATTGCTTTGAGCAAGGTGTGACCTTACCAAAATAGTATTCAATCTGAGGTCCCAGGGAAATCCTATAACCTACCTCAGGCATAAGTAATTTTTGTTATGCGTTAGGGGCATTAGGCTATAGGGGATTAGGTTTTAATCGGCAAGCCAACTGCTACTTGGTGAAGCCCCGTGCACACCCAAATTAAGTTTGATCCAATATATAGTATTAGTAATAGTAAAATCAATTATTAGTGTTGATCATCGTACTTAACGACTAGTCCAAAAACATTATTAAACAATAATGAAGGTTGAAAATGTTGGAATAGTGCCCCACAACTAATTAGATTGGTATGTAAAAGTTTTCACCTATAATACAATCTTAATTGAATGATATTCATTATGTTGGAATACTACCCTACAAGCTAATGAGATTGTCCTTGTAAACTACTTCACAAATGGCACAATCTTGATTGAATGATATTTTTTATATGACTATCTTTATCTTATGCTTTATTTCACATCACTAGCATTTGGATAAAGCCCATAGATCACCTCTGCCTGTGGGACTTGGTTTGGTGACCATAGAATAAGTTTCACATGATTGTGATCTTAAATCTTCTAAGTTATAGGATCTTATGAGATGGGGCAACTAAGATCCGGATAGAGTTGCACTAACAATGCATAAATCTAAGAGTTGGAGATTGCTCTATTTCAGAGCAATTATATGAGATACGGGTATATGTTAGTGAGTGCTTGTTAGAGAACAAGGCACTTAAGACCCATCGGAGAATCCACTAGATAGTCGTAGGGTAGTGGCTAGTTCTCTTATTTATGCTAGTGCATATTATTAGTTGTCTAACCTAAGGATCCATGGTAACCTTGTGTTCGATCCTCATGCTCAAACTCATTCTTGACAACATAGTGGGCCTTTTGATTTGAGATTGTTTATGAGGTACTTAGCATAGAGGTTTGTGAGATCCAAGATTAAATTCAACTCCTAAAGGATGAGTGCATCTTCTATGTGTTCTATGATGTTTGATTCTCAAAAATCCTTAAGCAAAGGGATGTGAAAATTTGGAAAATGAATTTTCAAAGGTGAGGTCACATAATACGGATTGAACATTAAGAATAGAGATATAGTATCGAAGCTATTAGGGAACTGACAAATATCTTACTCTAGGCCTCTTTCAAGAGATAAGAGATAGAAGGACAATATTTTCATGGCAAGTGTAGAGCAATGATGGTTCTCTAAAATATTTATTTTGGCCAATTAGTTGGGCTCCATAGGCTTGAGGTTGGACATTAACCATGGAGATTGAATACTTCTCAATTAATGAGATATATTGAAATGAGTCAAATAGTTTAAAAGGCGTTTTAAACTAGAATGAATATAAGATATTCAAAAGTCACAATAAGTTGTGAGCTCATGTCCAATGAATGCTAGAGCCTATTAGATCACACATAAAATCCAATTAGCTTTCTAATTAATGCAGAGAAATTTCTAAGGAGTTAGAAAATGATGTCTCCTAGTGGACCAATTTTTTGGGCCAACAATGAGGGTCAATTTTAGCTTGATTGATTTAAGTGTTAAATTAATCAAGTAATTTAAGAGTTAAATTAGATAAATAATTAAGGAGTTAATTATTTGGTGCCAACATGACCATCAATTGGTTAACTTAACTTAAAAAGTTAAGTTAATGAATTTAGCTTAAGCAGTTAAACTAATTTGACTTAAAGAGTTAAGTCAAGGGATAATTAATTAAATTAAAGAGTTTAATTTGATTAATTAGGAAGAATGAATTTTGGAGAAAAAACTCAAATGAGATTTGAGATGGCATCTTAATTAATTTGAAATGTGATTTCAAATGTAATTAGGATGCAAATGAAATTCAAATGAGATCTATATTCAAATTTTGCCATCTAAGCAACCCCACTTGGTCGCCTCCCCTCATGCATTGTGTGATGCTAAATTGGCATCTCACATTTTCAGCCTCTATATATAGATATAGAGAGAGAAGGTCGTGCATATCACATTTGGTGTGAAGAATTGAATTTTTCATTTCTCTCCAAAACATTTGCAAGCTAGCATTTCATGTGTTAAAGGCTGAGCTTTTTTTTCTTCATCTTCCTACCCCAAATTTAGCGTCCATTTCCACTAGATCTCTGGTCTTATTCCAATTAAAATACTATAGATCTACGAAAATCTTATTGGTGTGTGGACTTTTACAATAGAGGCAAGACATGTGACTTGCTCAATTTTTGGAGATTCACCTATGCGAGATCCAACTTTGCGATTTTCTACAGGACGTCCTGGATGGAAAATCAATCTAAAATTATAAAAAAAATTTATCCAAGGCATTGTCTATCTAAATATATTTTTTCAAAATGTTTGGAGGCGATTTGATAGGGCGATCATTGCAATCTTCTTGCTGCACCACAAATAGGCAAATTCTGTAATCAATGAAGTGCTCACTTGATAACCCTTGGATTTGTTGATCAGGGTAATCCTCTATCTAAATATGAATCATAGGAATGATTAGATCATTGACTTTCTTGTAGGCACTAGTTATTTTAATGTTTTGAAGTTTTGATTTTAGATCCTAGTGCCTATCTTATCTTCAAGTGGTATCTAAGCTGTAATCATGCTTAGATTTGGATTTTGTTTGGTTGATTGATTCATATGATGATTTAATATTCATCTCCATTTTCTCAATTTAGTTGATGTATTGGAGAATTTGATTGATTTGTGTGTGGCACTTTCATTGATGAATTGAAAGCATGCTATTATGTGATTTAAGTGTTAATTCATGTAGCTAGTATGTTTTAATTCATAGTAATTAATGTTGAATGCTGATTTTGCATTAATTGATGTTATATATTGATATAGCATGTTGTAATATGGCCAAAACATTTTTGGTCATTTTTGGATCCAATTGGATTGGAGTTTGGTTGGAGATTTTTGGAGAATTAATCCTCACTTAGACTTGAATTTTTGAAGCATGTTTGACCACTTTAATTTCAAGTTTTAAAATTAGTTTTAGATCTAAAAATTGGTCCATAATGTGTGATTTAATATTTAGAATGTGTTCTATAATTTTTGGTGCACAAAATTGAGTTAAAAATCAGCTTGACTAACCTTTGATCCTAAAACAGAGGCTGTCGGTAGCCTCTGTGCAAGCTAGCCTGGCAATAGCTGAGAGCTACAGCCTAGCCATGCACCAAGCATGGCCAATAACCACCGGTTGAGGGTTGGGCAGGTTTCAAGCCATTTTTTTGGCTCCATAAGTGGCTAAGAATAATGTTAAATCATATGTTATGGATGCATAAATGTTGTGCAAGTCCTCAAAATGATATTTGACAATTTTGTTTCTTCTTAAAACTTGTCAAAGTTGACCTCCAACTTGTGGTATAAGAGTTATGCTTGTCCAATTATTTCTTTATGAGATAAGCAGTTAATTTTTGGAATTAATTATTAATTCTAGATTTATTTATTGTTCATTTAATTGTTGAATGAATAATGAATGAATGGGGATGATCATGAGCTTTTAAAATTGATTTTATTTATTTAAAAGTTGTTAAAATAGGTTGTATTAAATGGGGCCTGCATGCCTCTTTCTCTGTCTTGTAAAAGTTATGAGAGTAGAACTGCTAAAAATGAGGATTTCCATTTCATGTAAGTGTTGCATGGAGCAAGGAGTCCAATGAAGGCATTGAGGCCATTTGAGGACTCATGAATGCATGGGATACACTTATGTAATAGTTTAGTTTAATTCAACCCACTTAAAATCAACCAAAAAGATGCACTTATAGCTCAAAGTGTATCATTTGGTTAGGCTCATGGTCAACTTAACCTAGGAGCATGCTAGGCTATTTACCTATTTATGCTTTTCATATCCTATTGATGTATGACATGCATGATTAGGATATAGAGAACCTAAATAAGAAGATAAAAAATGATGAGATCTTTGCATGCGAAAATCCTCTACTTATAATATCTAAGTATCTTCTAATATTAAGTCAAAATGGATAAAATTAAAATATTTTTAATTCATCCAAGCCTTCTACCAGTAGTATGTGACATGATGGTGCTACCATTATTTATGTGATGTCTCACGAGTCGTGGGTCACATTTACGGTGGAAAGCTGTGACCATATACTTAGCACATAAGATGCATCTTTGATTTGAGAATGACCATGCATTGGCACATAAGTCGTGGGTTGTCCTAGGGCCATCCTAAGTTGAAGAATGATTGGTAGGTTTGACTAAACACCTAGTGGTATAGATGTCGCACAAGTTGGGGGTCTACATGAAAAGTGAGGCAAAATACATCCAAAGTTGCATAAGATGCAATTAGCAATAGTTGCTTACCTTTGAGTTATTTGCGGATGTCTCACAAGTCATAGGTCTATTTGCAAGTCCTTGGGGTCTTAATTCTCACTAGGAAATATGATTTCCCAAATTTTTCTTAAGGGTGCAGAATTTGATAAAATAGTGGTAGAAAAACATGCTTGAAAGACCATGAACAAGTTTTTAATATCAAATTCAATCACATGCTCATATTCTTATATTTTCCTTTGAGGATTTGTGAAATCTCAAGAATGGTTAAAATTCCACTCAATGTTATTTTGAAAATAAATAAACCTACCGGATCATATTTCCATGATTGACATAACCTCAAAAATCATTCTAGATTCCTAAAAGTAGATAAAAGTCCTATATCATGGTATTCCTAATCCCTATAGGATTAATGTAGATCTAGAGACATATGAAAAGTTTAGGAATTGGACTTAGGATTGTCCTATCCCTTAGTCTCATAACGGCATCTACAAACTTTAAAAGTCTCAAGGACACATGAATTATACATTGATTAAAGTTTACAAAGATTTGTAAAGTAAACAATATATGAAAAGTTCATGTTGTTAAAGGAGATTTTCAAGCCAGGATGGATGTGAAGTCATGTGTCATCGAATATGATCTAAAGATGATAAGGCTTGGAGAAGCTTTTCAACTTGGACATAGTGATAGACAATGATCTCTATGAGGATTTGATCCTCATATCCTTGCCCAGTTTTATTGATCAAAATGTTGATCTAGAAGAAAACTACCACAATAAGGGCAAACCTTTAACAATTATTTCCTCCTCCAAGTCTATAGGCCTTAGGGGTGCTAGAAATGGAGGTGAAAGAAAGAAATGTTCTTCCTCCAAGGGAAAACAACTATCAAAGGCATCTAAAAGAGTTAAGAAAATTATAGATAAAATAGTCGATATTATTTATTTCTACTTAGGTAAAATAGGCCATTAGAAGCTATTTGCAAGGGATACCTTGCAACTCTTAAGGAGGGCATGTACTTTATTGAGGTGCTTTTAGGATAAATGTTTCCTCATGGATATATGATATTACATGTGATTTTTTTGTTTGCACATTGTTACAAAAGAATAAAAAGTAGAATAGAACCAAGTGATGTGGATATGATCCACTAATGTGACTAAGGAGCAAGAGTTATGTCCAAAGTTGAAGACGTACAATAAGTTAGACTTAAAAACCTGCATACTTATATCGGACCTTTGTCATATAGTACCATATATTGTTGAGAACATTATTTCAATTCTTGCTATGGATAGAGGAGGATTTGATCCTTCTACATTAAATAGGAGATTGAAGGTATTAAAGAGTGAGTTCTTTGGTTGTTTGTGGTATAATTAACAAAAGATCATACATATTGGATTTTTACCTATCACTAATGCACTGTCAACTAAGTAAGAAATTAGATATCCAAGATAATGCCATGATGTGGCATACAAGACTTGGCCATATCTTCAAAAACTAAGATGAACAAGTTAAAAGCTCTCAAAATACTAAATGTTAGTGGCATTGAGAACCTTTCTACTTGTGAATCTAGTTTGAAGGGATAAATAACCAAAGCTTCTTTTATAGGATAGAGCATTTCACAAATCCTTTTGATCTATATAGATGTTTGTGGACCACTAAGAGTTAGCGAGAGAGGTGGCTATTCTTACTTCATCACTGTCACCAATGGTATCAGTTGGTACGGACATGTGTATCTTATGAAGTACAAGTCCAAGGCCTTCGAAAAGTTCAAAGAGTATAAGCATGAAGTAGAAAAGAAAGAAGGACTTAGTATTAAAGCCCTTTGATTGGATTGAGAGAAAGAATACTTAAGTGCTGAATTCTTAGATTATCTTAAAGAGAATGGGATTCTCTCCTAATGGGTTTCACTCAGCACACCCCAACTTAATGGAGTAGCCGAGAAGAGACACCATACCTTTTTGGACAAAGTATGTTCCATAATAAGCTTCTTCGATGTGCTTATATCCTTTTGAGGATACACTTTAATGATAATGACGAAGTTACTAAGATTAGTACCTTCAAAGTCAGTGCCAAAAATACCATATGAGATATGGCATGGCAAAGCACCCTTTTACCATTATCTAAGGGTTTGGGGATCTCTCACCTAAGTGAGGCATACAATAAGAGATAAGTTGGATAGTAGATCCACCTTGTGTAAGTTTGTGGGACACCTAAGAGAGTCTATAGGTTATTAAAACAAATGCATTTGTTTTGAGGAACACCTATTTTTTGGAAAAAAAACTTTTTATTCAATAGAAAAGACATTGTAATTGAACTTGGTGAAATTCATGACAATCAATAAATCCCCCAAGTGGTAGAAACAAATAAATATCAAAGAGCTTTATACAAAACCTTTGAAAAGGTCTGATTAGATCAAGACGTAACTTGAAAAGTTTGAATTTCTTCACGAGATGGGTCAATCGAATAGAGATTCAAAGAACTATAAGAAAGCTATATTAGAAATAGATTCGAAACATTGGCTTGAAGCCATGAGATCTGAAATGAACTCCATGTAGTCAAACAAAATATGGACTTTGGTAGATCCATCAAAAGGAATAGTTCTTATTGGTTGCAAATAGATCTATAAGTGAAAGTTTAGGATAGATAAAGAAGTGATGACTTTTAAGATGCAACTAGTGGCAAAAGGTTACACTTAAAGACCTAATATTGATTTCGAGAAAACCTTTTCACCAATTACTATGCCTAAGCCCATTCAGATTTTACTTGCCATAGCTGTATATTATCACTATGAGATATGGCAAACAAATGTGAAAACTGCTTTCCTCAATGGTGACATTGAAGAAGAAATTTATATGGAGCAACCACAAAGTTTTACATCCAAAAGGAGTGAGCAAAAGGTTTGCAAACTCCAAAGACTCTGATTGGCATCTCGAACTTGGAATATGTATTTTTGATAAAATAGTCAAATTATTTGACTTTATCAAAAAGGTGCATGAATCTTGTGTGTACAAAAGAGCTAGTGGGAGTCAATATAGTTTATTGTGCCATATGTCGATAACATCCTTCTCATTGGGAATAAGATAGAAATGTTAGAGTGTATTAAAGTATGGTTATCTACACAATTCTCCATGAAGGACTTGGGAAATACATCGAGCATATTAGGAATATGTATCTATAAAGACAGATCAGGAAGGATGTTAGGGCTTTCCCAAATCCCATACATTGAATAAGATACTAAATAAGTTTAATGTGGAAGAATCGAAAAGAGGATTCCTCCTTTTAGGATGTGATCTTTATCTCTCCAAGTCTATAGCACCTTGGCCTATTGACGAGAGACATAAAATGTCTCACATACCTTATGCGTCCACTACATGGAGCATAATTGTATGCCATTTAATGTACAAGAGCAGATGTGGCACACTCATTAAGCATTACAAGTAGGTTCTAATGCAACCTCGGTGAAAGTTACTAGATGGCCATAAAAACAATCCTAAAGTACTTGAGAAGAACTAAGGACTTATTTTTGATATACGGCAATGGAGAATTAAAACTCATGAAGTTTTTGGATATTAGTTTCCAATGTAATGTAGATGACCTAATATCCATTTTTGGATACATATTTTGCCTTAATAGTAGCATGGTGTGTTGGAAGAGTCCAACTAGACACCATGGCCTAGATAACTACTACGGTGAAATACTTTGTGGTTTTAGAAACCACAGAGAAAGGCATTTCGATAAAAATATCATCTAAAGGTTAGATGTAGTGCCTAGCATGCATGAGCTCACGATTGTCGTTAGAAGATAATTTAGGACTTGAGCCAAGATCTCATAAGTGATCTAGACACATTAAATGCATTATCATTTGATATATGATATTAATTGATAGAGGTGATAATTGAGTGGATAAAAGTTACCTAAGAAGAGAATATGGTAGCACCACTATAATAACCTTTAAAAGATATAGGTCATTGGAGGGCATCTTATAAAGATGGGTCTCAAGGCCACAGGGCATTGGTTTTAGGGCAAGTGAGAGATTATTGGAATAGTACCCTACAAGCCAATGATATTGATCTTGTAAACTATTTCCCAAATGGCACTATCTTGATTGAATGATATTCTTTATATGACCATCTTTATCTTATACTTTATTTCACTTCACTAGCACTTGGATAAAGCCTTTAGATCACCTATGACAGCAGGACTTGGTTTAGTGACCACAGAATAATTCTCACATGATCGTGATCTTATATTTTCCAAGTTATAGGATCTTATGAGACAGGGCATCTAAGATCCAGACAGACTTGCACTAATGATGCATAAATCCAAAGGTTGGAGATTACTTGATTCCATGAGCAATTGTATGAGATACAAGTGCATATTAGTGGATGTTTGTTAGAGAATAAGGCACTAAAGACCCACAAGAGAATCCACTAGATAGCCATAGTGACAAGTTGGTAGTGGCTAGTTCTTTTGCTTACACTAGTACATATTATTAGTACTTTGACCTGAGGATCCATGGTAATATTGTATATGGTCCTCATGCTTTAACTCATCTTTGACTACCTAATGGATCGTTTTGGTTGAGATTGGGTATGAGCTACTTGGCATAAAGGTTTGTGAGATCTAAGATGGAATCTAACTCTTTGCTGTTGTGAAGGGAGAGTACATCTCCTACGTGTTCGATGATGATCGATTCCTAAAAATCCTTGCACAAAGTGGTGTGATAATTTAGAAAATGAGTTTTTCAAAGATGAGGTCACACAACAAGGATCGAGCATGCAAAATAGAGATATAGTATTAGGGCTATTAAAGAGCCAACAAATATCTTGCCTTAGGCCCTTTCTAGAGATAGGAGATGAAAGGACCGTATTTGCATGGCACGCATAAAGCAATAATGGTTCTCCAAAATATTCATTTTGGCCAATTAGTTGGGCTTCATGGGCTTGTGGTTGGACATCAACCATGGAGATTGGGTACTTTGCAATTAATAAGATTAATTGAATTAAGTCGACAAGTTTAAAAGGAGTTTTAAACTGGAATAAGTATAAGATATTCAAAAGACACAAGAAGTTGTAAACCCATGTTCAATGAATGGAAGAACCTATTGGGTCACACATGAAACTAATTAGCTTCGTAATTAATGGAGAGAATTTTCTAAGGAGTTAGAAAATGATGTCTCCTAGTAAATCAATTTTTAGGGGTAACTTTAAGGGTCAATTTTAGATTAATTGATTTATGTGTTAAATTATTCAACTAATTTAAGAGTTAAATTAGATCAATAATTACTGAGTTAATTATTTGGTGTCGACATGATCATCAATTGGTTAAGTTAACTTAAAGAGTTAAGTTAACGAATTTAGCTTAAAGAGTTAAGCTAATTTGACTTAAAGAGTTAAGTCAAAGGATAATTAATTAAATTAAAGAGTTTAATTTGAATAATTAGGAAGAATGAATTTTGAAATGAAGACTCAAATGAGATTTGAGATGGCACCTGAATTAATTTGAAATGAGATTTCAAATGTAATTAAGATGCAAATGAAATTCAAATGAGATTTGGATTCAAATTTTGCCACCTATGCAACCCCACTTGGTCACCCCCCTCATACATTGTGTGATGCCAACTTGGCATCATATATTTTTAGCCTCTATATAGATATAGAGAGAGGAGGTCATGCATATCACATCTGGTATGAAGAATTTGATTCTTCATTTCCTTCCAAAACATTTGCGAGCTAGCATATCATGTGTTGAAGGTTAAGCTTTTTTTTTCTTTATCTTCCTACCCTAAATTCAGCTTCCATTATCACTAGATCTCTGATCTTATTCTGACTAAAATACTAGAGATCTAGAAAGATCTTATTGGTGTGTGGACTTTTACAATAGAGGTAAGGCATGTGACTTACTAAATTTCTAGAGATTCATCTGTGCAAGGTTCAACTTTGCAATTTTCTGCAGGACATTCCAGATAGCCAATCAATCTAAACTTTTAAATAAAAGTTCTCCATGGTGTTGGCTATCTCTAGCTATTTGTTCAGAATTGTTGGAGGTGATTTGATAGGGAGATCATTGCAATCGTCTTACTGCGCCACAAATAGGCAGATTCTATAATCAATGAGTGTTCACTTGATAACCCTTGGATTTGCTCATCAAGGTAATCCTTTATCTAAATCTAAATTGTAGGTATGATTAGATTTTTGATTATCTTATAGGCACTAGTTATGTTGATGTTTTGAAGTTTTGATTTTAGATCCTACTGCTTATCTTTGCCTTCACATTATACATGGTCATATTAATCTTGTGCTTAAATTATTCACTGGCCGTTCGTTGAAGCCCTTAGATCGCACTAGACTATGGGATTTAGTCACTTAGTGGTGATCACGAAACAAGTCTTACACGATTGTGATATTAAATCTTCCAAGTTGTAGGATTTTATAACATAGGGCATTTAAGATCTGGATAGACTTACACAAATGATGTATAAATCCAAAGGTTTGATATTGCTTTGTTTCATGAGCAAATTATATGAGACATGTGTGCATGTTAGTGGGTATTTGTTAGAGAATAAGTTCACTGAACACTCGCCCCGAGTATCTACTAGTTAGCTGTAGTAGCAAGTTCTCCAACTTACGCTAGTGCATATAACTAGCCTTTTGATATGAGGATCCTTGGTAAGCTTATGTTTAGGTCCTCATGCTTTGACTTTTCCTTGAACACTTAATGAGTCTTTCAACTTGAGGTTGGGTATGAGCTGATTAGACCTAGAGATTTGTGAGATCTAAGATGGGATCCAACTCTTCATCGTAGTAAAGGGCGAGTGCATCTTCTATGTATTCTATAATTATTGATTCCACAAAATACTTCTGCAAGAATGTATGATAATTTGGAAAATGCGTTTTCCAAAGATGAGTTCATAAAGGAGAATTGAATATTAGAATAGAAACATAATATTGAGGCTATTAGGGAGTTGACAAATATTTTGCCCTAGGCTTCTTTCGGGAGATAGAAGATGGACGGACCATATTTGCATGGTAAGTGTCGAGCTAGAATGGTTCTTTGAAAGCATTCATTTGGCCAATTAGTTGGGCTCCATGGGCTTGAGAATGGACATCAACCATGGAGATTGGGTACTCTTCAATTAATGAGATTAATTGAATTGAGTTATTAGTTTAAAGGAGTTTAGACTAATTTGAATGTATGATATTCTATAAGTCACAAGAGTTGTGAACTTATGTCTAATGAATAGTAGAATCTAATGAGTCACACATAAAAGCCAATTGAAAATCCAACTTGATAAAGTGGAATTTTCTAAGGATTAGAAAGATTCCACCTTGACCGATTTTGGTGGGAGAAGGTTAACTAAATTGTTATTCATTTTAACTTGATCAATTTAATTGTTAAATTGATATAAATAATTTAAGGAGTTAAATTTGATCAATTAAATTAAAGAGTTAATTTTATTGGTGCCATAAGATTATCAATTGGTCAAGTTAACTTAAGAAGTTAATTTATAACTTAAAGAGTTAAGCAAATTGACTTAAGAGTAAAGTCAAAGGTTAATTCATTAAATTAAAGTGTTTAATTTAATTAAAATGAACAATTAATTTTGGATGGAAATTCAAAATGAAAAATCTCATTTGGAGTGCATTTGAATTTATTTGGATGACATTTCATGTGATGAAATGAAGATTCTAAATGAAATTCAAATTCAAGTGAAATGTGATTTCACGTGAAACTTGCTTGCTTAGGTGGTACCTCAAGGGAGATGTGATGCCTACTAGCATCACACCTTTCCTCTCTTTATATATAGATATACTAGTGGCCAGCCGCCACACAAGAAGTCTTACAAATTCTAGATCTAAAAGTTAGATTCTCCTTTTCCCTCTAATTTTTCATATGTTGTCTCATGTATTGTGGTTTCACATTTTTCTTCATCTCCAATCTTGAAAATTGGGCTTCATCCTTGCTCTTCTCTCCCTCATTTTCTAGCTAACATTGGAGAGATTTGGATCATCTATTTGTGTGTTGATCTTGACATTAGAGACAAGTCACCTGGATTACTTACCTTTTGGAGATCCTTTGTTTGGGCAGAAACTTGGAGGCATTTCTAGGGATACTTTTGATTTTTTGATTGGTTGAATTTTGTATTGAAGGTTCATCAAGGTTTTGTGATCTCTTGTCCAAATTTCAGCTGATTTTGAGGTGATTTGGTTGGCCAAAATTTGCTTACAAGCTATTGCGCCAGGAGAAGATTGCATTGAAGAGTTCAAGCAAGTCTTCGTCTCTTTGGTTGGAATTTGCTATCTTCATAATATTCGGATCCAAATCCATTTTAGTAGCATGAATTAGATCCTTAGGGAGGTGTAATCAAGTTTGATTTCCATTTTAAATGTTTTTTAATTGGATCCTTGCCTTACATATTCTTTCACATGGTATTAGAGCCTAAATTCATGCTTTAATTTGGATTTTTCATTGATTAAGTCATGTGATGGATTGATCTTGATCTCCAAACACTTGATCCAATTTACGGATTGGAGTGTTTGGATGACGATGTATGTGGCTCCTTTGTTTGATGAATTGAAATTATGCTAATATGTGTTTTAAGTGTTAATTCATATGTTTAGCATGTTTTAATTCAAAGTTACTAATGTTAGAATTTGATTTAACATTGATTGATGTTATATGTTGATATAGCATGTTACATTTGGCTTTAAAGAGTTTTTTTCATTTTTGGGTCCAATTTGATTAGAGTTCATTGGAGATTTTTGGAGAATAGAGATTCTTACTTCAACTTGAGTTTTGAAACATGTTTGAGCACTTGATATTCCATTTTCAAAAGGTGTTTTAAATCTAGAATTTCATATAAAATGTGTGATTTAATGTTTAGGATACATCCTAAAATTTTTAGCACACAAAAGTTGCACCAAATACAACTTGACTCGGTCTATACCACTAAAATAGGAGGCTACCAGCATTGGTTAGGCCAAGCAGTAGGCATGCATGGGCAGCAATGCATTGTTTAAAAGTTGGTGTTGGGCAAGTTTTGAGGCATTTTTGTATTCCTTTTTTGACCAAAAGTGATCATGATCATACTACATAGATGCGTAAGTGTTGCACAAGTTCTCAAATTATATTTTGACATTTTTGAATGCTTTTAAAATCCTCTTAAAGTTAGTCTTCAATTGGTGCAAAAATGAGATGCATAATGGTTATACTTGTTTTTGCTTGGCCAATTAATTATTTGTGAGATGAGCATTTAATTATTGGAAATGAATGTCAATTCTTGATTTATTTATTGTTCATTTAAGTATTGATTGGATAATGAATGAATGAGGATGATCATGAGCTTTTAATATTGATTTTATTTATTTCAAGTTGTTGAAAAAGGTTATATTAAATTGGGGCTTGTATGTCTCTTAATTATACCTTGTAAAAGTTATGAGAGTAGAATCACTATGAGTGAGGATTTCTTTCTCTTGTAAATATTTCAAAAAGTAAATAAAACCAATATAGGCTTGAAAACTTATGAATGTATAAGCATACACTCATGCAATAGTTAAGTTTAATCATTCCACTTAAAATCAACTAAGTGATATGCTTATGGCTTTTAGTGCACCACTTGGTTAAGGCTCATGGTCATCCTATCCTAAGAGCATGCTAGGTGGATTTACTTATTTATGCTTTTCATATCCTATTGATGTTTGAGATGTACATTTAGGATATAGAAAACCTAAATAAGAAGATAAAATTGTTGAGATCTTTGCAAGTAAGAAAATCCTCCACTTGGAATGTTTAAGTGCTCTCAAATATTAAGTTAAAATGGATACAAATTAAAAGGAGTTTTAATTAACCATGCTTTCTACCAATATTATGTGACATAATAATGCTACTATCTTTTACGTATTGCACTCGAGCTAAAGGTCACACTTGAGGTAGAAAGTTATGATCACACATTTAGCATATGACACACCTTTAATTTGATGCTTTCTATGCATTGCCACGAGGCGTAGGATGACATAGAGAGGTTTCGAATCAAAGTTTGATTGGTAGGTTTGACTTAAAATCTTGTAATATAGATGACACATGAGGCGTGGGTCTACATGAAAAATGAGGTACAATATATCAAGGGTTGCATAAAGATGCAATTAGCAAAGGCGACTTACCTTTTGATTGTTCATGGATAGCATATGAGGCGAGAGTCCACTTACAAGTCCCTAGGACCTTGATTCTCAATAGGAAATAAGATTTCCCAAATTCTTCTAGGGGGTGAAGGATTTGATAAAATAGTGAGAGAAAAATATGCTTGAAAGACCATGAACATGTTTTCAATATCAATATTCAATCACATGTTTATATATATATATATATATTTGCCTTTGATGATTTGTGAAATATTAAGAATGGCTAAGAATCCACTCAATATTATTTTGGAAGTTAATAAGCTAGCTAGGCCTATCTTCCATGATTAACGTAACCTCAAAATTGTTCTAGATTCCTTGAAATGGATAAATATTCTATATCATGGTGCTCCCAATCCCATTGGGATTAAAGTAGATCAAGAGATATGTGAAATGTTCATGGATTGGGTTAAGGATCGTCATATCCCATAGTCTCATGATGGTATTTACAAACTTCGAAAGTCTCAAGGACACATGAAAAATAGCTTAGATAAAGTTTACAAGAGTTGTAAAGCAAACAAGGTATGGGATTTCAACTTGATCTCCATGAGGATTTAATCCTCATTCCTCATCGAGTTTCATTGACCAAAGTGTTGGTCTCGATGCAGATTACCATGACAAGGGCATACCATTAATGCTTGTTTCCTCCTTCAAATCTAAGGGCCCTAGCTAGAATGGGAGGTAAAAGAAACAAAAGTTTTTCCTCCAAGGGAAAGCAACCATTAAAGTTATCTAGTATTGTTAAGAAGATTATAGAGAATATACTTAATATTACTTATTTCTACTTTGGCAAGATAGACTATTGGAAGCAATATTGCAAGGAATACCTTGCAACCCTTGAGAAGGGTATATACTTTATTGAAGTGCATTTAAATATGAATTCTTCCTCATGGATATATAATATCGCATGTGGTTTTTATTTTTTTAATTTGTTAGAAAGAATAAAAAGAAAAATAAAACTTAGTGATGAGGATGTGATCCTAAACCTTAGCAAAGGAGCGAAAGTTGCAGCCGATGCCGAAGGAATATAATATGTTAGACTTAGGAAACTCCATATTTACACTGAAACTTTATTATTATGTACTATATCTTGTTGAGAACATTATTTCAATTACCATCTTCAATTGCTTATGGTGTACTTAACTAAGGATTATACATTTTCGGACTCCCAACCATCACTAATACACATTTAACAACGTAAAAAAATTAGATATCCAAGAAGATACCATGTTATGACATTCAAGACTAGGACATATTTCTAGAAATATAGAATAACCAAGTTAGAAGCTCTCAAAACACTAAATGCTAGTGGCATTGAGGACCTTCCTACTTATGAGTTTTGTTTGAAGGAAAAAATGACCAAGGTTCCTTTTGTGGAGAGTGAAGCAAGGCCTTTAGATTTGATCCATACAGATATTTGTCACCCACTAAGAGTTAGTACAAGAGGAGGCTATTCTTATTTCACCACCTTCGCCGATGATCATAGTCAATTCAGACACATGTGTCTTATGAAGTACAAGTCTTAACCCCTTGAAAAGTTCAAAGAGCTTAGGAATAACTTAGAAAATTAAAAGAGACTAAGTATTAAAGTTGTTCGATCGGATTGAGGGAGAGAATACTTAAGTATCAAATTCTTGGATTATCTAAAGGAGAATGAGATTCTCTCTCAATAGACTGCACCTGACACACCTCAACATAATGGAGTAATCAAGAGGAAAAACTATATCTTATTAGATATGCTATGTTCTATGATGAGCTTTTTTGATGTGCCTACATCCTTTTGGGAATACACATTAGAAATAGTAGTGAAGCTACTAAATGTAGCACCCTCAAAGTCGGTGCTAAAAACACCATATGAGATATAAGTTAGCAAAGTAACCTCTTGCAATTTTTAAGAGTTTGGGGGTCTCCCAATTATGTCAAATGGCAAGTGGGAGACAAGTTGGATGGTCGATTTACCTTATGCAAGTTTGTGGGATTTCCAAGAAAGTCATTTGGGTTATTACTTTTGTGATCTCTTGAAACAAAAGGTGTTTGTTTCTAGAAATGCTTACTTTTTGGAAAATAAATTTCTATAAGATAGAAATGAGATTGTTGTTGAACTTGATGAAGTTTAAGATGATCATAAAATCCCATAAGCAATGGAAATAAGTGAGCAACAAGAGCTTTACCTACAACCTCTAAGAAGATCGGATTGAATCAAGAAACAACCTAAAAGGTTTGGATTTTTTCATGAGACTGGCCAATCGAATAGTGATCTGAAGGCTTATGAGAAAATTATGTTGGATATAAATTTGGGACATTGCTTGACGCCATGAAATTTGAAATGGACTCCATGTACTCCAACAAAGTATAGACTTTGGTAAATCCATCGAGAGTATAGTACTCGTTGGTTGCAAATGGATCTATAGACAAAGGCTAGGAGTCGATAGAGAGTTATGACCTTTAAGACGGGACTAGTGGTAAAAGATTACACTTAAAGATTTGGTATCGATTTTGGGAAAACCTTTTCACCAGTCATAATGCTTAAGTCCATTAGGATTTTAATTGCCATAGCTATATATTATGACTATGAGATATGGCAAATGGATGTGAAAACTTCTTTCCTTAATGAAAACATTAAAGAAAAAATCTACATAGAGCAACCAAAAGGTTTTATATTCAAAAGAAAAAAGCAAAAGGTTTGCAAACTTGAGAGATCCATTTATGGACTCAAACAAGTGTCCCAAAGTTGGAACATATGTTTTGTTAAGAATGTCAAATCATTTGGCTTTGTCAAAAAAGTATATAAACCTTGTGTGTACAAAATGCTAGTAGGAGTAGTGTACATTTTATTATATTTTATATCGATGATATTCTTCTCAATGGGAATAATATAGCAATGTTAGAGTATACTAAAGCATGATTATCTACTCAATTCTCTATAAAAGATTTGGTAGAAACACATTTTGTATTAGGAATATGTATCTATAGAGATAGATTGAGGAGGATGCTAGGGCTTTTAGCATCCTTAAACTCCATACATTAACAAGATACTAAATAAATTTAGTATAGAAAATCCAAGAGGGGATTCGTATTTATAGGACACAATCTCATCTCTCCAAGTTTATGGCCACTAAGGCTGACAATGAGAGATATAGAATATTCTATATACCTTATGCATCCACCATTGGGAGCATAATATATGCATTCAATGTACAAAGCTAGATGTACCACACACTTTAAATGTTACGAGCTGCTATCTTTCTAACCTTAGTGAATGTTACTAGATAGTCATAAAATAATCCTTCAGCATTTGAGAAGCACTTAGGATTTATTTTTGGTATACGGTAATAGAGAATCAAAACTCGAGGGCTTTTTAGATTCTAGTTTCTTATCTAATTTAGCTGACCTAAAATCTACTCCTGGATTAATATTTTACCTTAATGGGAGTGTGGCAAGTTGACAGAGTTTCAAACAAAACACCACGGCTGAGACTACCACTAAGAAGAAATACATTATGATTTAAGAAACCCCAAAGAAAGGTGTTTGGATAGAAACTTTGTACAAGAATTAGATGTAATGCCTAACATGTATGAGCTTATGGTTGTCTTCTTAAGACAACTTTGAATTTGAGCCAAGATCTCATCTATGTTCCAAACATAAATAAATACATTACCAATTGATAGAGGTAACATCTGAGTGGAAATAGTTGCCTCAAAAGAGAATATAGTAGAACTACTGTCTTAACTGCTAAATGTAAAAGGTCTTTGAAGGATATTTTGAGAAGATGAGCCTTAAAGCTATAGGGAATTGGCTTTAGGGCTAGTGGGAGATTGTTAGAATAGTGCTCCGCAGCCAATTAGATAGGCATGTAAACTATTTTACTTGTAATACAATCTTGATTGAATGGTATTCATTACACATGGCCATCTTCATATTGTGCTTAAATTACTTCACTAGCATTTAGTTGAAGCCCTTAGATCACACAAGACTATAGGACTTGGTCACTTCACTGGGTGGTGATCATGAAATAAGTCATATACGGTAGTAATCTTAAATTTTTCAAGTCATAGGATCTTTTGAGATAGGGCATCTAAGATCAAGATAGATTTATACTAATGATGTCTAAATCTAAGGATTAGACATAAGTGCATGTTAATGGGTGCTTGATAAAAAATAAGTTCATTGATGGCCCGCATGTAGAATCCACTAGATAGCCGTAGTGAGAAGTCATTAGTGGCAAGTTCTCTGGCTTATGCTAGTGCACGTAATTAATCCTTTGATCAGAGGATCCTTGGTAACCTTGTGTTTAGTTCCTCATGCTTTGACTCTTCCTAGACCACTTAGTAGGTTTTTTGAGCTGAAGTTGGGCATGAGCTACTTAGCATAGAGGTTTGTGAGATCCAACATGGAATTTGACTCCTTGCTCTTGTGAAGGGCAAGTGTATCTTTTACGTATTCTATAATGATTGATTCCATGAAATCTTTGTGCAAAGTAGCATGCCAATTTTGAAAAGAAGTTTTTCAAAGATGAGGTCATAAAGTGGATTCAAATATTAGAATAGAAATATAATATGGAGGTTATTAAAGTGCTAACAATTATCTTGCCCTAAGTGTCTTTTGGAAGATAGGAGACAGAAGGACTACATTTGTACAATAAGCATGGAGATAGAATAGTTCTCCAAAAGCATTCATTTTAGCTAATTAGTTGGGCTCTATGGACTTGAGGTTGGACATCAACCATGGAGATCGGGTGCTCTTCAATTAATGAGATTAATTGAATTGAGTCATTAGTTTAAAGGAATTTATACTAATGTGAATATATAATCATTTATAAGTCATAAGAGTTGTAAACCTGTGTCCAATTTATGGTATAACCTAATGGGTCATACGCAAAAGCCAATTAGAAATCCTCCTTGATGAAGGGAAATTTTGGAAGGGTTAGAAAGATTCCACCTTGACCGAATTTTGGAGGAAAATAGTTGGCTAAATTGTTAGTCATTTTGGCTTGATCAATTTAATTGTTAAATTGATCTAAATAGTTTGAGGAGTTAAGTTAGATAAATTAAATTAAAGAATTAATTTAATTGGTGCCACATGATTATCAATCGGTCAAGTTAACTTAAGTAATTAAGTTAGCACTTTCTAGCTAAAAGTATTAAGCTAATTGACTTAAGAGTTAAGTCAAATGTTAAATAATTAAATTAAAATATTTAATTTAATTAAAATGAAGAATTGACTTTGGAGGAAAATTCAAAATGAAAGAGTTCATTTGGAGTGCATTTGAATTTATTTGGAGGACATTTCATGAGATGAAATAAAGGTTCCAAATGAAATTCAAATACAAGTAAAATGTGATTTCATATGCGACTTGCTTGCTTAGGTGGCACCCTAAGGGGGGGTGATGCAAACAAGCATCACACATTACCTCTCTCTATATATAGATATAGTAGTGGTCGGCTACCACAGAATAAGCCTTGCAAATTCTAGACCCAAAAGTTAGATTCTCCTTTTCCCTCTAATTTTGCATGTGTTGCCTCATATGTTGGAGCTTTGCATTTTTCTTCATCTCTTACCTCTGAAATCAGCCTTTATTCTTACTTTTCTCTCCCTTGTTTTCTAGCTGACATTGGAAAGATTTGGATTGCCCATTGGTGTGTGGATCTTGACATTAGAGGCAAAATACTTGGATTGTTTGCCTTTTGGAGATTCTCTGTTTAAGTATAAACTTAGAGGCATTCGTGGAAGCATTTCTAATTTAGTTAACTTTTTTATTGAAGGTTAGTAGGATGTTGATGATCTCCTATTGAAATTTCAACCAATTCCGACATGGTTCAACTGGGCAAAAATTGCCTACAAACTATTGCGCCAAGAGGAGACTACATTGAAGAGTTCAAGCAAGTGTTCATGTCTTTGGTAGGAATTTGCTAATTAGGTAATTTTTGGCACAAATCTTCTAGAATAGTGCCCAACAAACCAATAGTATTAGCCATGTAGAAACTATTTCCTTGTATATACAATCTTAATTGAATGATATTTCTTATATGGCCATCTTCATCTTATACTTTTCATTATTTCACTCGCATTTGGATGAAGACTTTATATTACACTAGACTATGGGACTTGGTCAGTTCACTAGGTGGTGTTCATGGAATAAGTCTTATATGGTTGTGATCTCAAATCTTTCGAATCATAAGATCTTGTGAGATGGGGTATCTAAGATACAAATAAGACAAAATTATAATTTTCGTCCTGTAACTTTACCTCATTTGATTTTTGGTCCTATAAATGACATAATATCAATTCTAGTCCGATAAGCATTAAATATTTGTCATTTTTCATCCTTTTTTCATCAGAGACGGCAAAACTTGTTGAAAAATGTGATGTGGCACATTGGACGTGTGGACATTTCTTACTTTTGCCTCGTTGGCAACAAAATAAATGCTAACATGGGATGTGACATTATTTGGCATGCAAAATTGCAATTTTCGTCTTGTAACTTTACCTCAAATAGTTTTTAGTCCTATAAATTACATAATATCAATTCTAGTCCTATGAGTATCAAACAATTGTCAATTTTAGTCATTTTTTCGCCGGAGCCAGCAAAAGTCGACCAAAAAGCTGATGTAGCAATTTAGGCGTGTGCCAGTTTATAGTTTTTGCCATGTTGGACTGCCAAGTAGGCATTTTTTTATCTTTTTCTTGCTTAGTTGGCAATACACATGCCTTTTGTGTTTTTGTCTAATTTCAAATATTATAGAATGTATTCATATATACATATCTATTTATATATATTACATATCATCATTTTTTCTTCAAAACACAAATTTGTTTTCCTAAAATATCCTCTACTGTCCTTCATTATCCTCAAAACTTGCCCATTTTTTAATATATACATACATATATTATATATATTATGTGTATGTTTTTATTATTCTAATATTAAAAAAATTATTTAATTCCATTTCACCCAAAAAATTTAATAAATAGCACTAATTTGATAGCTATAGTAAAAAAATATCGCCTTTAAAATATAAATAAACATATCAAAAATTTTCAGAACCAATTTATCTATTCCCAAAACATAACCAAAAATCAATCACATTTCTCAACACAATTTTCACATTCTCTAATAATTCATTCTCCCAAAACATATAATAAAATCACACAAAAAGCATAAGCAAACATTCCCCTAATTTTCCATAACATTATTATTTTAACTCATATATTTAAAATAATTTAATTAAATTTAAA